>SJYO01052474.1:53165058-53368038 GCA_006410555.1 Capra ibex | reverse complement strand
TTTAACCTTCACCAGTTTGTCTTCCACCGTTCTCACTTGTAACTGTAAAATCCTTAGTCACTCGATTTTACCTGATCCTATCCGATTAAATTAAGTCTACTGGTATAGTAGATGATGACGCCCGTTCTTAGGGAATCCTCTCTACCTCATCGGAAGTATCAGTTGTTTTCTCAGGTTTTACGTGACGAACCTACGTTAGAGTTTTTGTTGTCTTACAAGAGACAGGTAAAGGTTCCGTTTGGTAAGTTATAGTGTAATTAGGTTCAGATACGAGGTTCATCATTACGACTCCTTCGACTTCAACTTTCCCAGATACTACTCGATGTTCTGAAAAATCTTGATTGTGGGGTTTTGCTACAGGAAAAGTAATATCCCCTGACCTTACGTTTTCACCCTTCAGTTCTCTATGAACCTCATTGTCCATTTAAACGGGAATTCGATGTTTTACTTCGTCCCGTTTCCGATTGTATCAAAACGGTTCTCTTACGTGATAGTATCCTTTGTGGGAGAAGATTGTTGTGTTCTCTTCTGAGATGTGTTCCTGTAGTGGTCTACCAGTTATTAATTTAATCTAACTAATACATAAAAAACGTCGGTTTCTACCTCTTCGAGATATGTCAGTCGTTTTTGTTCTGAACCTCACTAACACTGAGTCAAGTACTTAAGGAATGACGTTTTAAGTCTGAATTTAACTTCTTTCATCCTATTTGGTGATCTGATAAGTCCATACTGGATTTAGTTTAGGAGATATTAATGTGTCACTTTCTCTATTTATCTAACCTTCCTAATCTAGGTTATCTGTGTCAGGGACTTCGTGGTAACTACGTCCAAGGTCTGTAACATGTCCTCCGTGACTAGTTCTGGTAGAGGTTCTTTTTCTTTACTTTTTTCCGTTTTACCGACAGACTCCTCCGGAATGTTTATCGACACTGATCTTCTCTTCGATTTTAGTTTCCTCTTTTCTTTTCTATATGGGTAAACTTACGTGTCAAGGTTTCTCATCGTTTCTCTATTCTTTCGAAAGGAGTCACTAGTTACGTGTCTTCATCTCCTTTCTTTATCTTACCATTTCTGATCTCTAGAGAAGTTCTTTTAATCTCTATGGTTCCCTTGTAAAGTACGATTCTACACGTGTTATTTCCTGTCTTTACCATACCTGGATTGTCCTTGTCTTCTATTTTCCTCTCCACCGTTCTTATGTGTCTTGATACGTTTTTTCTAGAAGTACTGGGTCTATTGGTGTTACCATACTAGTGAGTGGATTTCGGTCTGTAGGGCCTTACGATTCAGTTCACCCGGAATCTTTCGTAGTGATGCCTGTTTACATCACCTCCACTATCTTAAGGTCGACTAGATAAAGTTTAGGATTTTCTACTACGACACTTTCACGACGTGGGTTATACAGTCGTTTAAACCTTTTGAGTCGTCACCGGTGTCCTCATCTTTTCCAGTCAAAAGTAAGGTAAGGGTTTCTTTCCGTTACGGTTTTTAATAAGTTTGATGGCGTGTTAACGTGAGTAAAGTGTGTGATCATTTCATTGTGCGTTTTAAGAGGTTCGATCAAAAGTTTGCATCCAGTTGGCATTTTAAGGTCTACAAGTTCGACCTAAATCTTTTCCGTCTCCTTGGTCTCTAGTTTCACGGTTGTAGACAACCTAGTAACTTTTTCGTTCTCTCAAGGTCTTTTTGTAGATAAAGACAAAATAACTGATACGGCCACAAACTAACCCACCTAGTGTTGTTTTACTCCTTTTAAGAATCTCTCTACCCTTATGGTCCGGTGGACTGGACGGAGTACTCTTTATACATACGTCCAGTCTTTTGTTGTCAATCTTGACCTGTAACTCGTTGTCTACTCAAGGTTTACCCCTTTCCTCATACACTTCCGACGTATAACAGTGGGACGAATAAATCATGTAGTACGTTTTACGGTCCGACCTACTTCATGTTCGACATTAGTTATAAGACCCTCTTTATAGTTATTAGAGTCTATACGTCTACTGTGGTGGGCATACCATCTTTTGTTTCTTCTTCATTTCTTGGAGAACTTCTTCCACTTTCTCCTCTCACTTTTTCAACCGAATTTTGAGTTGTAAGTCTTTTACCTCTAGTACCGTAGACCAGGGTAGTGAAGTACCGTTTATCTACCTCTTTATTACCTTTGTCATTCTACGAAATATAAAACCCCCGAGGTTTTAGTGACGTCTATCACTGACGTCGGTACTTTAATTTTCTACGAAAGAGGAATCTTCTTTTCAATACTGGTTGGATTTGTCGTATAATTTTTCGTCTCTGTAATGAAATAACTGTATCCAGGTACATCAGTTTCGATACCAAGAAGGTCATCAGTACATACCTACACTCTCAACCTGATATTTCTTTCAACTCGTGGTTTCTTAACTGCGAAAACTTGACACCACAACCTCTTCTGAGAACTCTCAAGGAACCTCGTAATTTAGGGTTTCCTTTAGTCAAAACTTATAATTAACCTTCCTGACCACGACTTCGACTTTGAGGTTTAGAAACCGATGGTCTACGTTTCTTCACTGAGTAACCTTTTCTGGGAGTACGACCCTTCCTAACTTCTATCCTCTTCCCCTGCTGTCTCTTACTCTACCAACCTACCGTAGTGGTTGACCTACCTGTACTCAAACTCATTTGTGACCCTCAACCACTTCCTGTCCCTTCGACCACACGATGTCAGGTACCTCAGTGTTTCTCAAACTGTGCTGACTCGTTGACTTGACTTGACTACAAGGAGAAAGGTATGTAGAGTGTGAGAGGAGGGGAGAGTTGTACAGGTATTTAAGTAAGAGACACAGACAAAGAGGTAACAACGGGATATTTTAAGAAGTCATGGTAAAAAGATCTAAGGTATATATACGTAATCTTATGCGTAAATAGAAAGAGAAAGACTGAATGAAGGAGACATATTATCAAAGATCCAAGTAGATGAAGTAATCTTGACTCAGTTTCAACAAGGAAAAATACCGACTCATTATAAGGTAACACATATACGAGGTGTTGAAGAAATGGGTAAGTAGACAACTACCTATAGATCCAACGAAGGTACAAGATCGATAACGTTACTTGTTACCTTATCTACACAGAAAAAGTTAAATCCAAAGGAGACCCATATACGAATTCTCACCCTGAAGACCCAGTATACTACCAAAAGAAGTATAAGAAAATTCCTTAGAGGTATAACAGAAGGTGTTACCGATATTAAGTGTAAGGGTGGTTGTCACACTGTCGTAAGGGAAAAGAGGTGTGGCACAGGTCGTAAATAACAAACATCTGAAAAACTACTACAGGTGAGACTGACCATACTCCACTATAGAGTAACATCAAAACTAAAAGTAAAGAGACTATTACTCGTTACAACTCATAGAAAAGTACACAAGTAATCGGTAGACATTCAAAGAAACCTCTTTACAGACAAATCCAGAAAAAGGGTGAAAAATTAACTCAACAAACTCAAGATACTCGACGAACATATAAAACCTTTTAATTAGGAAAAAGTCAACAAAGTAAACGATAATAAAAGAGGGTAAGACTCCCAGCAGAAAAGTGGAACGAATATCAAAGGGAACGACACGTTTTCGAAAATTCATATTAGTCCAGGGTGAACAAATGAAAACAAAAATACAGGTAATGAGAGTCTCCACCCAGTATCTCCTAGAACGAAACTAAATACAGTAGTTCACAAGACGGATACAAAAAGAGATTCTCAAAATATTAAAAACCAGAATGTAAATCCAGAAATTAGATAAAACTCAAAAAGAAACACATACCACAATCCTTCACAAGATTAAAGTAAGAAAATGTACATCGATAGGTCAAAAGGGTCGTGGTAAATAACTTCTCCACCAGAAATGGGGTAACATATAAGAACAAAGGAAACAGTTTTTTCCATGAGTATCCACGTACCTAAATAAAGTATCGAAAGATAGAACAAGATAACCAGATATAAAGACAGAAACACGGTTGTGGTATGACAGAACTACTGACATCGAAACATCATATTAGACTTCAGTCCTTCCATCTAAGGAGATCGAGGTAAGAAGAAAGAGTTCTTACGAAACCGATAAGCCCTAGAAAACACAAAGGTATACTTAAAACTTAAAAAAACAAGATGAAGACACTTTTTACGGTAACCATTAAACTATCCCTTGTGTAACTTAGACATCTAACGAAAACCATCATATCAGTAAAAGTGTCATAACTAAGAAGGATGGGTCCTTGTACCTTATAGAGAGGAAGCCAAATACAGTAGAAAATAAAGTAAGTAATCACAAAAATTAATATACACATGTCCCAAAAAAAAAACAAAAAAAAAAAAAAAACAGAGGAAACCATTCGAATAAGGATTTATAAATAAATAAAAACAACGTTACCACTTACCCTAACTAATGAATTAAAGAGAAAGACTAAAAAGTAACAATCGTATATCTTTACGTTCACTAGGATGTTGAAACGATTTAAGTGACTAATCAAGATCATTAAAGGACTATGATAGAAATCCCAAAAGATATATGTCTTAGTACAGTAGACGTTTGTCACTCTCGAAATGAAGAAAAGGTTAGACCTAAGGTAAACAAAGAAAAAGAAGAGACTAACGACATCGATCCTAAAGGTCTTGATACAACTTATTATCACCCTTTGACCTGTGGGAATAGAACAAAGACCATAATCTCCCTTACGAAAGTCAAAAAGTGATAAGTCTTATTACAAACGACATCCGAATAGTATATACCGGAATTGACACAACTCCATATAATGAAGATACGGGTAAACAACTNAAAACAAGAACCACTCATCCCGATTTCCAAACAGTTAAAACAAATAGAAGAGTTTCTTGGGCGAAAATTAAAATAATTAGAGATGATAACAAAGAAAGAAAAAGTTTATAAAACCGAGACTTGAGATACTAAAAAAAAGGAAGATGATTAAGACCCAAAAATAACAAAAACAAAAACAAGAAGAATAAGGTCAACAAAATCCACATTTCAATCCAACAGATAAACTACAAAAAGAACAAAGAACTTCATCGAAACATAACGATATTTTCAGGCAGATTCTTGACGAAAACGACGTAGGGTATCCAAAACTCAACAGTACAAAAGTAAGAGTAAACAAAGATCTTTAAAAAACTAAAGGGAAAACCAAAGAAGTTATTGGACAACCAATAAATCTTTGTATAACAAATTAGATGCACACAAGTACAAAAAGATGTCAAAAAAAAAAAAAAAGAACATTAACTATAGATCAGAGTAGTGTGACACCAACCTCTTCTACGAACCATACTAAAGTCAAAAGGATTATATGACTCCAAAATAAACACTGACTCCAAAATCTACACCAGACAGGACCTCTTACAAGGTACACGTGCACTCTTCTTCCATATAAGACGTAAACCTACCTTACAGGACTTCCATAGTTACTCTAGGTAGAGTAGATTACATAGTAAATTCTGAACACAAAGGAATAATTAAAAGACAATAACTATATATACAAGGATAACGGTAAAAGAATTAACAAACCCCAACTAAAATGTCTAGGAAAAGAAGAGAACATAAAGAACTGATATATTCAGGGAAATTGTAAACAACATTTCCACCAAACCACCATGACTTAAGAAAATTAAAAAAGAACAGACTTTTCGAAAAATAAAGAGGTAGTTAAAACTTACTCTAAGAACAGAAAATGTCTTTAGAAACACCATCTAAAAAGGGAAAGTCATGAAATTTATATAGGACGATAAGGGAAGACCGAACGTCTCAAAGACGACTTTCTAGTCGACAATTCACGTACCCCAAAGGGAACATACAATGAACAACGAAAAAGTAACGACGAAAATTACAAGAAAGAAACACAAATCAGAAACAATCAATCTAATTATACACAGAACCGTACAAAGAGGAACGTAAACAACACATACCCTGAGAAACGTGGAGAGCCTAAACTAATTGGAAAGGTACAACCCCCTTAAAAGTTGATATTAGAGAAGTTTTTAAAAGAGTATAGGAAAGAAAAAGAAAATAAGAAGACCCTGGGGATATTAGCTTACAACCACACAAACTATAACAGGGTCTCCAGAGACTTGATAGGAGTCAAGAAAAGTAAGAAAAATGAAATAAGATGAGAAGTCTTCAATAAAGGTGGTAAAATAAAAGGTCGAGTGACTAAGTAAGAAGACGAAGTCTATAAGACGATAACTAAGGAAGTCTGTACTGTCTCGTTGAAGTGAAAGTGAGAAGTGAAAGTACGTAATCTCTTCCTGTACCGTTGGGTGAGGTCACAAGAACGAACCTCTTAGGGTCCCTGCCTCCTCCGACCACCCGACGACAGATACCCTAGCGTGTCTCAGTCTGTGTTGACTTCACTGAATCGTCGTCGTTGTCGTCGTCTCATGAAAATTAAAGTCATTAACACGACAAGCAGGACATCTAAATAAGAAATTAAGAAGATCCAGAAACAATTAACTAAGGACTTAAAAGAGGTAAGACAAAAGTTCCAACAACTAGTAGAAATAATAGTAATGAGACTTAAGAAAAAGACCATAACACGGACAAAAGAGAAGAAAATAAACCTGAAGACACAAAGATCAAACGAGGAAGTAAACACATCATAAAGAGACGGAAAAGTAATAAAAAAGAATTGAATAACACAAACTCCAGAGGGAAAGGGTCCGAAGTTCCAACTTAAGAAAGAAGGAAAACCAAAGAAAGGAGGATTCCAACCAGGTCACAAAACACATTTTAACACTCTAAACACGACAAAAAGGGGGGAAACAAACAAACAAAAAGGAGACTACCCGTTCCGACTCACTCCACCATTAGGACAGACAACTACTAACCCAAACATAAAAACAAAACAACCAACAAATCTACTCCGTAGGACGTGTCCCACGATGACCACCAACCCACTACGATCCAGAACATAAGTTCACCAAAGGAAACACACTCAAGAGTGATAAACTATTGGGGATCCCAATCAAGAGACCATCAGATCCCAGAACCTAAGTCACGAGGGTGAGGTTTCCGAACCCCGAACTAGAGACCAGTCCTTGTTTCTAAGGTGTTNTAGGACAGACGACTACTAACCCAAACATAAAAACAAAACAACCAACAAATCTACTCCGTAGGACGTATCCCACGATGACCACCAACCCACTACGATCCAGAACATAAGTTCACCAAAGGAAACACACTCAAGAGTGATAAACTATTGGGGATCCCAATCAAGAGACCATCAGATCCCAGAACCTAAGTCACGAGGGTGAGGTTTCCGAACCCCGAACTAGAGACCAGTCCTTGTTTCTAAGGTGTTCACCAAACAAACAATACCGTAATTCACTCTAATTTTGTTTATGACTTTTTACTCTTTGGACTCTACTTGGGGTCTGTTTACCGTCAATGTTTTGGTCCGTTTATTACTAGTTTTATTATCTTATGTGTGTGTATATATATGGACATTCATATTAGTTTTGTCAGGATGTTTTTATTTCATGTCATCTAACTGGGCTGCTTGTTTCCTTTGATTTTCAATATACATGGTCAATTCTTGTTTTGATTGATTTCGAGTTTGACCTTTTATTTCGATTTCGTGCCACGGTTCATTACTTATTTCGTTACTTTTTTTGGGATTGTTAACAAAATGAAGATTACTGGAGAGGACTGATGTGATACACACTTTTTGTTTTCTTTATTGAAAAGTCGTCATATAAAACCGATTTATTTTTAGCCACATCTGTTATACAACCTTACATGTGGGACACCTATATTTATTTTGTGTCAAAATAAAAATTTAGAATAAGTTACTCCTTCGAATAAAAAAGAGGGAGACCTACTTTTACACAGGACTTAGATCACATTGTCTACCAAGATCTAAATAGAGTTCAATATTTTGTATTATAGTTAAATCTCTAATCTTCGTAAATCATATTCTATAATTAGTTATAATGTTAGAAGTAAGTTTCATTATGTTATTGTGAAATTATGTGTGTCCTTTTTTTATTATAAGTGTGTGTGTTTTTTTGAGTTTTTTCGACAACGGAGAAATTTGGACTATCGAAAAATGCGAGAACGAACTCTCAAAGGATTCTTAGAACCGAGGTATAGAAAAAAAAAAAAAAAAAAANAATCATATTCTATAATTAGTTATAATGTTAGAAGTAAGTTTCATTATGTTATTGTGAAATTATGTGTGTCCTTTTTTTATTATAAGTGTGTGTTTTTTTTTTGAGTTTTTTCGACAACGGAGAAATTTGGACTATCGAAAAATGCGAGAACGAACTCTCAAAGGATTCTTAGAACCGAGGTATAAAAAAAAAAAAAAAAGTAAAAGAAACATTATAACTAGACCGTGGAAGACACTGTTAATAACGAAGAACCATGGATTTAACTTTAAAGTTAAAACTGTAGAAGAATGTGATTGTAAAATTACAGAGTCTTTTTAAGGAAGGGTTCACTCACACATGAAAGAGAGTTTATGGTTCTCTTTGAACGGTATATTTTTGTATTTCTATGAACCGTCTTCTCAATCCACCGAACACGTTCTGTTGGATTTATACTCAAGGCTAGACAATTGATGAAGTGTCCAACAGGTCAATATAATCGGAGAGTAAGTTTCTACTTTTGATGTGTAAAACGGACTGTCATCTTCGAAAGTTCTCCTTGTTTTGATAAGTCTGTGACTCTTTTTTATTTACGTTTATATACCAAAGACTAGTAAGTTTATAAGTTACTTTTAAAGAATCCTTTTAATTCATATCTCGAACTCATAGATTTAACTCGTTCCATAGGAGTTTTATCAGTGTTTAAGATCTACTTAATGTGACTAATATTACCATCTCTTGAGTTGATCGGAAGAATTGAACTTCGCTTCAAGTCTTTTTTATACTCACTATTATGTAGGTATCCAGTTTTATTTTTAGTTACAACTAGACAACATCCAATTTACGTCAAACGGATTATCGTCACTAAATCGTTAGTTTTTGAGTCTTCAAATGATTCTTTTCCAAAAAGTGGTTTCTTGATGTCTCTAGTCAGGTTAACTTCGGGTCTATAGGTAAAAGTCTATATATTTACTTCTCTCTCTGTTAAAAGGTTAACAATAACTTCGAAGGATTACAATTCTGTGAACCATTAAACCATACAATGATATATTTATACTCTAACTCTCTACAAAAATTACTTGTTCACACGACATCGATCTCAAAAAATTCTAACTTCATTTATCTTCAAGGTACGTTTTCTGACACACACAAAAATTTATACTTTTATTAGAGTACCTTGGGTTCCTCTCTTTATTACAAGTCCGAAATTCACTTGACTTTAACTTTCTGTCGTTCAGACCGGACTGGTTTCTTGATATATTAGTGATATCAAAGATTAAAAAAAAATATGGACACGGTAAGAGAAACGAGTAGACAAAAGAAAAAGGAACCGGGTATCTGATGATATTGATGTCTCCGATCTTAATTCGATAACACGGAGACGACTCTCAAATATACAACCGGTAAGTAGAGACAACATCCAATAATTATAGACGATCCAAGCGGGGTCCGGTAGACTAAATTAGACGGTAACTGTTCCTCTGTGTCTCAAAATACTATGAATAGAAAGTGGAGGATCCTTTATATAAAAATAACCAAACTAAAACTTGTCTGTGTCTTCACGGACAGTCAATAGTCAAGTCAAGTCAAGTCAACGAGTCAGCACAAGTTGATAAACGTAGGGGTGATTGACTTCGTTCGGTTCGAAGAGATAGGGAGTGGTTGTGGGTCTCGAACGAGTTTGAGTAAGGTAGTTCAACCATTATGTTAGGTTGGTAGAGTAGGAGACAGTAAGGGGAAGAGGAGGACGGAAGTTAGAAAGGGTCGTAGTCCCAGAAAAGGTTACTTAGTCAAGAAGTGCAGTCCATCGGTTTCACAACCTCAAAGTCGAAGTCGTAGTCAGGAAGGTTACTGATGAGTCCTGACTAAAGGAAATTCTAACTGGTCAAACTAGAGGAACGTCAGGTTCCCTGAGAGTTCTCAGAAGAGGTTGTGGTGTCAAGTTTTCGTAGTTAAGATTTCATGAGTCGAATGAAATACCGGGTTGAGAGTGTATATGTACTCATGACCTTTTTGGTATCGGAACTGATCTGTCAGGAAACTGTTCCACTACAGAGATGAAAAACGATTCGACAGGACCAACTAATATTGAAAAAAAGGTTCCTCGTTCATAGAAAATTGAAGTACCGACATAAGTGGTCCATGTCACTAAAACCTCCGGGGTTTATATTTCAGAGTGACAAAGGTGTCAAAGGGGTAGATAAACGGTACTTCACTACACTGACCTACGGTACTACAAGTAAAAAAACTTACAACTCAAACTACGGTCGAAAAGTAAGAGGAGAAAGTGAAAGTAGTTCTCCTAGAAATCAAAGAGGAACGAAAGAAGGTATTCCCACTTCAGTAGACGTATAGACTCCAATAACTATAAAGAGGGACTTTAGAACTAAGGTCGAACACTAGGTAGGTAAGGTCTTAAAGTGTACTACATGAGACGTATATTCTATTTATTCGTTTCACCGTTATATGTCGGAACCGTATGAGGAAGGATTAAACCTTGGTGACGTAACAAGGTACAGGTCAAGATTGACAACGAAGAACTGGTCGTATGTCTAAAGAATCCTCCGTCCAGTCCACCAGACCATAAGTGTCGAGAAAGTCTTAAAAGGTGTCAAACAACACTAGGTGTCTCGGTTTCAGAAATCGTATCAGTTACTTCGTCTTCATGTACAAAAAGGACCTTAAGAGAACGAAAAAGATACTAGGTTGTCTACAACGGTTAAACTAGAGACCAAGGAAACGAAAAAGATTTAGGTCGAACTTGTAGACCTTCAAGAATCAAGTACATTAAAACTTTGGATCGAACCTCTTAAAAATCGTAGTAAACGATCGTACACTCTACTCACGTTGACACGCCATAAAACTCGTAAGAAACCGTAATGGAAAGAAACCCTTACCTTACTTTTGACTGGAAAAGGTGAGGACACCGGTGACGACTCAAAAGGTTTAAACGACTGTATGACTCACGTCGTGAAAGTGTCGTAGTAGAAATCCTAAACTTTATCTAGTCGACCTTAAGGTAGTGGAGGTGATCGAAACAGGTATCACTGCGAAAGATTCCGGGTGAACTGAATCGTAAGGTCCTACAGACCGAAATCCACTCACTAGTATGGTAACACCAATAGACGCAGTACTTCTAGAAAAAACTTATCAAGAAGACACATAAGAACGGTAGAGAGGAAAATAGAAGACAAGGACAATCCGGGTATGTTAAAGACAGGAAATAAAACGGGTAGAAACGTACTTTAAAAGGGAACAATAGAGATTAAAAGAGGTTCTCTAGAGGTCAGAAAGGGTAAGATAAAAAAGGAGATAGAGAAACTTGACTAAGGGATCCTTCCGAAAGAATGAATAGGAACAAAAACAAACTTGAAACGTAAGACTACCTATATGGAAAGGAAAAGAAGAACCGAAAATCGAAGAGAAAAGAAGAGTCGATAAACATTCCGGAGGAGTCTGTTGGTAAAACGGAAAAATGTACAGAAAAAGAACCCCTACCAGATCTAGTGGTGGAGGACATGTCACAGTGTTTGGAAGTAGATATCAAAAAGTCCGTGAGATAGTCTCGACTCGGGAACTTAGATAAACAGTGAAAGTGAAATATTAGTATCCCCTAAACTAAATCCAGTATGGACTTACCAGATCACCAAAAGGGATGAAAGAAGTTAAATTCAGACTTAAAACGATATTCCGTAAGTACAACATTTTCTTAGTCTGTGTTCAATTACTGATTTGTTGTCGTTATTGTTGTAGTCAACAAAATGACAATCTAAATTTTAAGTGAGTAAATATGTCATCAGATTACTATGGTCAAAGTGTTTATGTCTGATTGTTAACCTTAGGGTTTCTGATTTACGATCAATGATTGACAAACTGGTAAAAGGGAGAGACGTCAATAGACTTTGTCGAGACTAAAATTTATCATACAACAACAACGACGAGTCAGGGAGTTAGTACAGGTTGAGAAACACTGGGGTACCTGACGTCGTGGGGTCCAAAGGGACAGGAAGTGGTAGAGGGTCTCAAAAGAGTTTGAGTACAGGTAACCCAGCCACTACGGTAGATTGGTAGAGTAGGAGAGAACAGGGGAAGAGGAGGACGAAAGATAGAAAGGGTCGTAGTCCCAGAAAAGGTTACTCGACCGAGAAGTGTCTCACGTAATGGAGAGAGCGTTGACCTCAACTCTTTCTCTTAACCGACTCACGACAGACCTGTTATCTTCATTTGAAAGAAAAAGGATTTTCGTAATAAGTGTGGTTTATCAAAAAGATCTTGACTTCTATACTTTCTCTTCAGGATTATACTACAATACAAAAACGAGTTTAGATCATGAATCCTAAGAGGAGAGTCTTAATTGAACTATACCTTTATTCTTTTACGTATACTCTCAGACATTATAGACCGAGTATTATCCACAAGTATTCTACATTAAACTTAATTATACTTATGTATATATAATGAAACCTATATAGATAGAGAAGTTTGGAGTAAAAAAATTTAATGAAGAAGTCCACAGGTCACGGTTCGTACAAGAGAGAAAAACGACAATCATAGTCATAAAAAGGGATATCTCTTACTACCTTAAACATATGTGTTAAGTCAAATCGAAGTTGTCAAGAGGAGAGTCCTGATGTAACCTTTTCGAGGTGACAACCCTTTTAATTATCCCTTTAATATTCATAACCCAGTGGCTCGGTTTTAGAGAGGGTATAACTTGTAAGATATAGGGTGTCTCGTATTATAAGGAGGTTTACTAGACAAAAACATTCATTACATGTCTGGGTACCGTGTGCATTTACATATTACTTTGTTGATGTATTGACTTCAAATTAATGTTCGACCGTGTCAGTTCTTTTGAACTAGGGTGTCAATAAGGTACATGGGTAGTGACACGAGTACTTTAGTCCAATGACCCGGTTGGCTTATATAAGTCGTCGTATCATACTCAAGCTAAGATAACAACCCGGGTGTCTCAGTCTTTATCAAAGTGTGAATCCTTAAAAAGACTCATATACACACATACAAACATCTCCACTCAAATGTCAACAGTTTTGAGAAGTTTAAAAAGAAAGTATCTACAAACGTTAGTAAACAAAGATCAGTGAATAAAAATTAAAACTCCATAAGTCCGAGTTCAAAATAATCCACATCCGAATAGAATAAGGGCTTCCTACGAAAGAAAATTTAATCTGTCAGTCGAACTACGTTTCTCAAAGGATTTTTATTAAATTGAAACAGATGGTAGAAATTGAAACAGATGGTAGGACAAATGGTCCTACCGAATCTTTTTAGAGTAATGGTATCCGAAAGGAAACGACAAAAAAGTAGAAGAACGTGTCTTTATAAAGAAATTTTAAGTCAATGAGAAATTGTCTATTCGTCTCGAATTATATAGATGTTTTCAAAGATATAACTAAAATTACGATTCAGTGAAGTCAGCACAGGTTGAGACACGCTGGGGTCTCTACCGTCGGGTGGTCCGAGGGGGTAGGGACCCTAAGAGGTCGGTTCTTGTGACGTCACCCAACGGTAAAGGAAGAGGTTACGTCGTCTCACTTTTCACTTTCACTTCAGTGAGTCAGTATAGACTGAAAAGCGCTAGGGTACCTGACGTCGGGTGGTTTGATGAGACAGATACCCTAAAAGGTCCGTTCTCATGACCTCACCCCACGGTGACGGAAGAGATTAACTAAAATTATTTGAATTCATTTAAAAGTTGACTACTGTACTCAGTTTAACGTTTATATTTCGTAGTTTATAAACATCAATTTTAAAACGATGTTACTGAAAATTTTCTAAGGACAACGATTTACATCAATTGTGGATAACAAAGTGAGACTTATCATTGGATTTGAAACAACTTTTAATTACAACTACAGCCATTTAACCAACATGACGACTGACACTTTGTCTTAACATTTAATAATATGTTTTTCATATGTTTACGTTTATTATATCTTTACGAACCAGAGTCGATCTTGATTTTTATTAGATTGTTGTTTTTTATGATGTAGTCGTCGCACATCCACACCTCTAAAAACCAAAGGTGATGTTTACGTCGAACTTTCAAAGGTATACATTAAGTACTCTAAGGGTACTAAGTAAAAGTCCTCTTATTCCAGGAAACGTGACCTTTTACTGCAAAAATAAAAAATAAAAGGGTGACAAAATTTTACTTTTGTTGTAAAAGAGGAATCAACATATATTTACTAAACAATATAAAAAAATTTATCTTGTCAATCTCTATTTACTTTTCTCAAACCGTCTCAGTACACTCTTTTAGTATATAAAGTCCTGTTTACTTTTAAGTAAACAGACGATGTGATCTGGGAATTTTGAGGTACATGAGTTCATCCTTGATAAATGATCAAAGGAGAATACTTTATTCTAGTTAATATCTGTCGTACAAGAGACACGTGTAAGACTTTACTAACTAGAATTTAAGACAAGTAATTCTACTTGTATTTCTCTATCAAAATATATATATGTACGTATTTGTACATATATATACATAAAATAAAAACCTCTATACCTCTTACTTATTTTACTTGTCGTGTAAATTAATAGTTCAAAGAACTGTTAAGTACCTTCTTTTTTAAAGTATACGGTTTTTTTTTTTTTTTTAAGTTAGAGATTTATTAGCCCCTTAATCTTCAATAGTGAATAGTTTCACCTTTTGTGAAAATTTTAATATAATTTACTACACCTGTTACACCACTCTACCCGTAAAAACGAGGGATAGTCACATCATTAGATAAGACGGAAGGACTGGGTTCTTGTGAGAAAGTTTATCTATGTAAATCCGTTACTAAAGATATTTTTCTACTAACTCCAGTGTAATAATCAGTGTTTTATCACTTTATGTAAAACCAAATAAAAAATGATCGTATAATAAGACGGTAATCTCAGTATTAAAGTTTCATAAAAATTATTATGTACTTGTACAATTACTAGATTTAAATTCACTTTTTGGATTCATTCCGGATACCAAGGTTTAAAATTTTTCCTTTAAGTGACTATAAAATACTTGGTATTTTTGTTTTCTTTATTTCTATATAGATTTACGATCGTTATAAACGTGAAAAACCAATTACTTTGTTCTCCACCAGAACCCAAGAACAGGAAAAAAAAAAAAAAGATTTTAAATCATTTACCCAAATCATGAAAGTTTTCAATCATTTATAAACTATTCTTTTAATTATACAAATTTACTTTCATATAACACATGGTTCCTTTCAATATATTAAAGGTCCTCTCCAAATGTGGACCAGAATATCCTCTACCAAAGATTTAGAAAACTCTTAACTTCCAACCTAAAGTTATCCTTATTAAACGTAAAAAGGGTTTCTATTTGTTTTAGTTATTGAAGGATGACCTCATACAAGGTCATAAACACAGAAATTCCACAGAAAATCCGTATTCCTACCCAGAGTACCAGACAATGTAAAGGTAAAGATTTCAACTGTATGAAAAAATAAAGACGTGTACATTCACAATTCCTAGTATCGAGTTCGTCGAACTTTCGTCTACACAAGAATATTGTAACAGTGAGTTAATAGACTTGTTGAAGACTCAACGTACCAGTACTTTTTTAATACAAATAACTAGTTAGTCGACTATTAAATTAATTGAGAAAAGAGGTTCAACAATTTCTTAATCTTTGGTTGACTCTATTAGGTTTTTTGACCTAACAGTTTAGTTTGAATCGACTTAGTGTCCAGAATCGTTCAAAGGGATTGTTAAAGTTCTTATGAAGGGTAAGTGTTTCGGACCCATTATAGGACTTGGGAACCTCATGGAAGGGTCCAGGGTAAACCTAGACTGTAAAAGACCGTGTCTAATTACATACTCCAAATATTTCTACCAAATATTAGTAAGACGAATGGATGTTTATTAGTCGTCTAAGTGCGTTGTAAAAGTAAAATGTGAGTCTATCATACCTATCAATTATACTGTAAAAGATCTCTCGGAGACCGGGGAGGTACCTAAACAGTATTTGTCAAATAGTATTTGTCAAAATCTGTTGATCTTGTAAGACGATTTTAGGTAACAAATCTCAAGAGGATGATTATTGTGTACAAATTAGACATACGGGGTTCTAGACAATAAGTGTTTCTTTCGTCTGACCCAATGAACGAAAGGGTCCACCGAGTCACTATTTCTTAGACGGACGGTTATGTCCTTTGTGTCGTCTAGGTTCAAACTAGGGACCCAGTCCTTCTAGGGACCTTCTCCCGTACCGTTAGGTGAGGTCATAAGAACGGACCTCTTAGGGTAACTGTCTCCTTGGACCGCCCGATTCAGGTACGCCAACGTCTCAACCTGTACTGAATCGATGAGTTCTGGGTTGGTGGGGATGTGATGTTTCCTCCATTTACTTGACGTCTGAAACCACTTTTTCACCCTTTTTTTTTTTTTTTCACACGGTAGTGTTTTACCCTTTCTGGTCAAAAGGAAGAGTTTTCTTAATTAGATATGGGGGACAGTCTTTTTTTAAAGTTAATTTCTTTGTAATTATCGTAAGTGGAAAGACGGAAGAGTAAAGATTTACGTGTCTTATTTCTACCTTTAAATTTCAGGATATAAATCGGTATAAACGACAGAGTTCCTTTATAGGTTTCCAGTGTAATTAGATTCAAGTTATGAAAACGTTGGTTTATAAAGGGTATAATATTAATTTTTACACTTATAGAATTATTTTGATTAAATTTCGGATCAATAGGGTCGTAGGAGTATAAATTTTTATTTTATACGTTTCAAAACATTTAGGGGAGCGGTTAATGGTTTCTTAGTTATAAGAAGTCTCCAGAAACTTTCGTTTATTACTACTCTAAACTACAAGGGAAACGACCTTATTACATATTTTTACTGATTGACCTGACACTCTCCTTTATGAACACTTGACTCGTTTGATTTTGTGGATATAAAATACATGGAGGTTTAAATGGTGGGTAGACGGTATGTTGAAGACTTAAAAATACACGAGGTACTTCATGTTACCGTGGGAATCCTTTGTACATCATTCTATTCCTTTCATTGGACCGAAAAACCATAGAATAAATATTTTCCGAGTCGGTTATATGGATAAAGTTCAATAGAAAGACAACAACGTGATACCTTAAAATATGTTGAAACCCTTTACATGGTATCATTAAAATTTCTGTCTTTTTTCTTTAAAGGAAAAAGACTACAGGAGTCTCTTTTCTCTAATATTTTGTCTTCTATTCTTTTCCCTTACCAGTTCTGTAGAGGCTGTCTCCATAAGGAATCCATCTCGTGAAAATCCTTTCTTATATATACTTTCAACTACAATGGGTAGATAAGTGTTGACACCACACTGAATAGTATTGAGGTTACTATGTCAAATTTCTGATGACACGATAATCTAATAGATTGTTTAATAAAATTTTATATAGACTAATATATTGGATACTAGTAGTCAGAGATTTGTTAATAGTGAATCTGAGAACTCTCAGGGAACCTGACGTTCCTCTAGGTTGGTCAGGTAAGACTTCCTCTAGTTGGGACCCTAAAGAAACCTCCCTTACTACGATTTCGACTTTGAGGTCATGAAACCGGTGGAGTACTCTTCTCAACTGACTTACCTTTTCTGAGACTACGACCCTCCCTAACCCCCGTCCTCCTCTTCCCCTACTGTCTCCTACTCTACCGGTCTACCGTAGTGCCTGAGCTACCTGCACTCAGACTCACTTGAGGCCCTCTACCACCACTTGTCCCTCCGGACCGCACGACGCTAAGTACCCCAGTGTTTCTTAGGCTGTGCTGACTCGATGACTTGACTTGACTTGACTCAAGAGACTGTCCTTCGTCTTGAGTCCCTCAAGACTAGATTGAGACTATAGATGTCACGTCCCCTCTTTCTGGTTTCTCACACCTTTTCCTGGACTTTACTTTTATATACCGGATCTAATGTTTAAATGAGAAATAAGTCAAAGGAAAGAATTTTCTGATTCGGATTAACTATGAGATATTTCGAAAGACTCCTCTTTCGTACTTCCATTTATAGTCTCGAGATTTAGAGTCACAGACTATAGTATGTTGCATTTTCACGGTCACGACCTCGAAAACTAATTACAAGGTACAAGTTAATTTGTTATGGGTTATTCTGACATATTGTGAAGAAAATGTATAAGAGACCCGGTAAAGATCTATAATACCATAGAAAAGGAGACAGTCACTCTGGTAAATCCTGAATAAGAAAGTTAATTCTAACAACAAGATAAAGGATAGATAGGGTCTTTTTCAAATTTAGTGACCTACGTATTCTGATTAATTGTCCACGGTAAAGGGTGAAACGACGTAGTTCTATCGGGGTTCTGATTTTATACACAAGATTGTATAAATTAAACTCTCTTCAATTGTATAGCTCAATTTACTGGTTGTAACAACGGGTGATATTTGTTAAATATAAATGGTGACGTCTACCACTACCGTCGGTACTTTAATTTTCTGCGAATGAGGAACCTTGTTTTCAATACTGGTTGGATCTATCGTATAAGTTTTCGTCTCTGTAATGAGACAATTTCCAGGTAGATCAGTTCCGATACCAAAAAGGTCACCAGTACATACCTACACTCTCAACCTGACGCTTCTTTCGACTCGTGGTTTCTTTACTACGAAAACTTGACACCACAACCTCTTCTGAGAACTCTCAGGGAACCTGACGTTCCTCTAGGTTGGTCAGGTAAGATTTCCTCTAGTTAGGACCCACAAGGAACCTTCCTTACTACGATTTCGACTTTGAGGTCATGAAACCGGTAGAGTACACTTCTCAACCGAGTAACCTTTTTTAGACTACGACCCTCTCTAACCCCCGTCCTCCTCTTCCCCTGCCGTCTCCTACTCTACCGACCTACCGTAGTGGCTGAGCTATCTGAACTCAGACTTACTTGAGGCACTCAACGACTACCTGTGCCTCCGGACTATACGACGTTAAGTACCCCAGTGTCTCAACCTGTGTTGACTCGCTGACTTGACTTGACTTGACATACAATGTTTTTATTTTTAACAAATTTTCTCCACTTAAAGGTAGAAATATACGATGATGAGTAATAAAACAAAGTGTTTTTTGAAACTTTCTTTTTTTAAACGAAAAGTGTCAAACCTTTCTAAGACAATGAAGGAGATGGTTATTTTTCCTTCCTACAAATACGAGTTTTACTAAGTAACTTTACCTGAACGAAGAAGAGAGAAGTCCAATTAGAATGTCATCAATAAAGGGACTCGTTGGTAGTTTATATATTCTAATCGTATTTTGGTATTGAAACGAAAGTGAAAACGGTTATAATTCTAATACGACTTAAGTATCCGTCCAAATGTCCGTAGGTAGAATAAATTTTTATAAAATCTACGATTTTTTTAAATGAGTAGTTGAAAAATAATTGAAAACACAGTACATATAAGTCTGTGTATCTGTACACTAGTTTTGTCCGTGACGAATTAGAATGTCATTGTACACCTTAAATTTATCTTAAACGAATTATAAACATTGATAAACCTTTAACCGAGATCCTCATTTTGTATTAGAACATTTCTTTTCTTTTTATACCAGTCTCCTATTCTTAAATTTATTTGTACTGAAAACCCCTAATTTTTAACTATAAATAAAATATGTGAATTACTTTTGTACATCTTTGAATAAATCCTCGTCAGAAGACTTTAGACTCGTACAGAATTGGAAAGGATTTCGATACTCCAAAAAAAGGGAAGGAAAGTATAAATATGGAGTTATTATTTTCATACTATCATTAAGGGTGAAAGTTTATGGTCGTAATGACTATAATTTACGTGTTCAATATTACTCTTAAAAACATCTCTCAATGATTAAATAATTGTTAGTTATACTCGTACTTCAAATCTCTCTTATTAGTCTACCTTAGTCCATACACATTCTCACTAAGGGGTAGTCAATTCTTTACCGTTGAACAACACGACTCATTTACTAACAATGTTTTTAATGGTTTTAAAGAACTGTTATTTATAATCTTTTTATTTACATGAAACTTTGATAATTTTACATTTAAACTATATTTTAATTACCTTTCAATCCTCTACAACTTATGGTCTCACACTTACTATTTATCGTTTATATAACAGGGGTTTCGATGGTTGTGACTTAACTTGGGTGAGTCATTTTTTGAACTTTCTTGTTAATTGTAGTTGTAATATAACACAAAGATCTTTTGTTCTACATTCACGATAAAAGTATCGTTTAGGTTGACAATCGTTTCAACCGAAAGACAAGATGTGAAACTTTTAAACCTTACTTTGTGTAACTAATGGGTTGACGATCGTCTTTGTACCTGGGGTTTTATCGTATGACTCCTGTGTGAACTTCCTAAGTACTCGGTGAAACGACAAACATCATGGACAACGACGACACACTACTATAGAATTGTCAATCGAGTCGAAGGATCCACCACGACCACCCTTTCTTGCGTGGACGGTTACGTCCTCTGTGTTCTCTGCGTTTTGACTAGGGACCCAGTCCTTCTAGGGGACCATCTTCCGTGTTGTATCGTCAATCGAGTCTAACGTATGCTAAGGTTATTTTAAACTCTTATATGAATCGTTTTCCGATAAGTTCTGATTTTAGAGGTTGATGGTAAATAAGTATAAAAAAATTAGTTTTGTAACAAATCATTGTCTCTTTGTTTCAGTTTAATTAACGGATACTATTAATCAAAAACAGAGGCTACTGAATACCATCCTTAAAAGAATGAAAGATATGACGTTAAAATAAAGTCAAACAACGAAAATAGACAAAACAAATCAGATGACTTGTGGGTTTATAAAATCTTCTATTGACGTTTGTCCATTATTATCAGTTGTGAAAAATTTTTTTGGATTACACACGATTACGTGACAGACTTTATATAACGGGTCCTAAGGATGATTTAGGAGTATTGATATTACACTCAACATGATAGGAAGAGAGGTAAGTTTTCTCTTCTTTTGACTCCACCTCTCCTGTTTAGTAAACGGTTACAGTCTTTATAGTCGCTCTCATACCGTGGTCCTATATTTGGGTCCACAAGACTCGAGGTCTCAGTTTCGAAGATTAACGGGAAGATTCGGCGGATAGTCCATTCGTTCTATCTCTCAGACTCACGGTGTTTCGACCACCCACCAACTCAGGGGAATCCGGTCACATCTCCAATAAGAGGTATCCACGTATGTCAAATACACTCATTGTTTGATTGACGAAACTACTACTTGATCGATTCAGGATTTGAGTAATGTTATATTAATATAATTTAATCACCTAATATTTTTGTTTTTACACGACACTATTTTAACGTGTATAAAGGAAACTAGTTCCTATAGTCCCTAGGATAAGGATATCCACCTCTAATTCTTTACTTCTAATTTATTAACGATGTTATCCATTCTAATTACCTTTTAAGGTCTACAATTTCGACCAAAATCTTTTCCGTCTCCTTGGTCTCTAGTTTAACGGTTGTAGGCGACCTAGTAGCGTTGTCGTTCTCTCAAGGTCTTTTTATAGATAAAGACGAAATAACTGATACGGTTTCGAAAACTGACACACCTAGTATTATTTGACACCTTTTAAGACTTTCTCTACCCTTATGGTCTGGTGGACTGGAAGGGGAACTCTTTGCACATACGTCCACTCCTTCGTTGTCAATCTTGACCTGTACCTTGTTTTCTGACCAAGGTTTATCCTTTTCCTCATGTAGTTCCGACATATAACAGTGGGACGAATAAATTGAATATACGTCTCATGTAGTACTCTTTACGACCCGACCTTCTTCGTATTCGACCTTAGTTCTAACGGCCCTCTTTATAGTTATTGGAGTCTATACGTCTACTGTGGTGGGAATACCGTCCTTCACTTCTCCTTGATTTCTCGAAGAACTACTTTCACTTTCTCCTCTCACTTTTTCAACCGAATTTCGAGTTGTAAATCTTTTGATTCTAATACCATAGGTCAGGGCAATGAAGTACCCTTTATCTACCCCTTTGTCACCTGTGTCACCGACTGAAATAAAAAGACCCGAGGTTTTAGTGACGTCTACCACTAAGGTCGGTACTTTAATTTTCTGTGAGTGAGGAACTTTCCTTTCAATACTGCTTGTATCTGTCTTATAATTTTTCGTCTCTGTAATGAAACGATTGTTTCCAGGTAGATCAGTTCCGATACCAAAAAGGTCACCAGTACATACCTACACTCTCAACCTGATATTACTTTCACCTCGTGGCTTCTTAACTACGAAACTTGACACCACAACCTCTTCTGAGAACTCTCAGGGAACCTGCCGTTTCGCTAGGTTGGTCAGGTAAGATTTCCTCTAGTCAGGACCCACAAGTAACCTTCCTGACTACAACTTCGACTTTGAGGTTATGAAACCGGTGTAGTACGCTTCTCGACTGAGTAACCTTTTCTGGGACTACGACCCTTTCTAACTCCCGTCCTCCTCTTTCCCTACTGTCTTCTACTCTACCAACCTACCGTAGTGGCTGAGTTTCCTGTACTTAAACCCACCTGAGGTCCTCAACCACTACCTGTCCCTCCGGACCGCACGACGCTAAGTACACCAACGTTTCTCAGCCTGTACTGACTCGCGGACTTGACTTGANTGTAGTACTCTTTACGACCCGACCTTCTTCGTGTTCGACCTTAGTTCTAACGGCCCTCTTTATAGTTATTGGAGTCTATACGTCTACTGTGGTGGGAATACCGTCTTTCACTTCTTGATTTCTCGAAGAACTACTTTCACTTTCTCCTCTCACTTTTTCAACGGAATTTCGAGTTGTAAATCTTTTGATTCTAATACCGTAGGTCAGGGTAATGAAGTACCCTTTATCTACCCCTTTGTCACCTGTGTCACCGACTGAAATAAAAAGACCCGAGGTTTTAGTGACGTCTACCACTAAGGTCGGAACTTTAATTTTCTGTGAGTGAGGAACTTTCCTTTCAAAACTGGTTGTATCTGTCTTATAATTTTTCGTCTCTGTAATGAAACGATTGTTTCCAGGTAGATCAGTTCCGATACCAAAAAGGTCACCAGTACATACCTACACTCTCAACCTGATATTACTTTCACCTCGTGGCTTCTTAACTACGAAACTTGACACCACAACCTCTTCTGAGAACTCTCAGGGAACCTGCCGTTTCGCTAGGTTGGTCAGGTAAGATTTCCTCTAGTCAGGACCCACAAGTAACCTTCCTGACTACAACTTCGACTTTGAGGTTATGAAACCGGTGTAGTACGCTTCTCGACTGAGTAACCTTTTCTGGGACTACGACCCTTTCTAACTCCCGTCCTCCTCTTTCCCTACTGTCTTCTACTCTACCAACATACCGTAGTGGCTGAATTTCCTGTACTTAAACCCACCTGAGGTCCTCAACCACTACCTGTCCCTCCGGACCGCACGACGCTAAGTACACCAACGTTTCTCAGCCTGTACTGACTCGCGGACTTGACTTGATTCCGAAAAATTTAAAAAAAATTGACAAATCCACCAAACAATGGATTTATTACTTATAAACCCGATAACTTCTGATATGAAAGAACCGTGAACGATTACGAAGAAAATATATAGGTAGGTACTAATTACAAATTATGTAAAGAACCAAAACTTTTTAGAGAAATCTTCATAAGACATCTTTTGTTCTTTCTTGTAGGAGTGTTTTAATTATAGTAACTTTTTAGTTTTTGTCTCTATTAATGTACAAATTACAAATTGAAGCAAAGTTAACTTCATGAAGAATAGTGTGTCGACCCACAATAATTCATCTTCGAGAATATAAACTCAGGTAAATGAGAGACCACATGTTGCAATTAAGATAATATAAATTTATGGTCAACACGTCATCAAAAACTTCTTACTCATACTTCTTGATGAAATGATAATTTAGAGTACGGTATTCTGATATCAAGAATAAAGTCTTTATTATTTCGTATAGTTTTTCTTGGTCTTCGGACGTAACTTCTATGATAAATGAATCTAACTAGGGAAGGTATAGATTGGTACAACAAATGAAGATTCGTTTTTCGGTTCACTATATAACTCCCTATTATATTAATAATAGTATTATATTTTAATAAATCGTATTGTAAACAAAATAAAATAATAATATTAAAACTCAAAAGTTTAGAGTGATACTTTTGGTTGGTTAAAATTATAAGGGTAACAAGGTGTACTTTAGTTTGTAAAATTACTTGTAATAGAGAATAAAATTTCTTCATGTTTAACATCGTCCGAAGGATCCACCGAGTCACTATTTATTAATCGGACGTTACGTCCTTTGTACCCAAGTTAGTGACCCAGTCCTTCTAGGAAACCTCTTCCTTTACCGTTGGGTGTCGTAGTAAGAACGGATCCTTTAGGAAATTTGTGTCCTCTGACAACCCGATGTCAGGTGCCCCTAGTGTTGTTCAACTTGTGTTGAATCGGTTGTAGTTGTGGTTTTGTTGTGTTTAATACCTTGATGTCTAGTATTCGTCCCGTCATTTTTTTACATAACTTCTCATTGAAGTTAATGTTTACATTTACATCTCAAGAGTCTTTTAATTTGTATTATTGTTTTAATCTTTTACGTTCTTTCAAAATCCGGAATACGACCTTTGATGAGACTATATATTTGTTGAATTGACTAAGTCTGTTTTTTGTTAACGACATAGTGTACGATTCTTTATTGCTTTCATCCTTTTATTACCGGTTTAATAACGAGTCAAAGACTCGTTTAAGTTTATAATTATATATCGTTTTAATATATGCACCGTGTACCTTTCGTGTGTTATTTACAAACAATTTAATTATTTGTTTCATTCCGTTGCAGTTTCCTACGAGTTTGATGACGTGTTAACGTGTGTAGCATGTATGATCATTTCATTACGAATTTTAAGAGGTTCGGTCCGAAGTCGTTATGCGCTTGGTACTTGAAGGTCTACAAGTTTGAGGAAAATCTTTTCCGTCTCCTTGGTCTCTAGTTTAACAGTTGTAGGTTACCTAGTACCTTTTTCGTTCTCTCAAGGTCATTTCGTAGATAAAGACGAAATAACTGATACGGTTTCGGAAACTGACACACCTAGTGTTATTTGACACCTTTTAAGACTTTCTCTACCCTTATGGTCTGGTGGACTGGAAGGGGAACTCTTTGCACATACGTCCAGTCCTTCGTTGTCAATCTTGACCTGCACCTCGTTGTCTGATCAAGGTTTATCCTTTTCCTCATGTAGTTCCGACATATAACAGTGGGACGAATAAATTGAATATACGTCTCATGTAGTACTCTTTACGACCCGACCTTCTTCGTATTCGACCTTAGTTCTAACGGCCCTCTTTATAGTTATTGGAGTCTATACGTCTACTGTGGTGGGAATACCGTCTTTCACTTCTCCTTGATTTTTCGGAGAACTACTTTCACTTTCTCCTCTCACTTTTTCAACCGAATTTCGAGATGTAAGTCTTTTACGTCTAGTACTGTAGACCAGGGTAGTGAAGTATCCTTTATCTACCCCTTTGTAACCTTTGTCACCGACTGAAATAAAAAGACCCGAGGTTTTAGTTACGTCTACCACTGACGTCGATACTTAAAAAAAAAAAAAAGGAGTTCCCAACAAATAATTAACGGTTGATTGACATAGTAACATCAGTATTACCTTCTAACTTGTTAAAAAGAAAGGTACCTAAAACAACTGGAGGAACGGGAGAAACAATTGTAGTTTCTTCCTGAACGAACTAATGTTAGATGAGCGGTTCTTAGTCATTTTAAGATTAGACTCGTTGGTGATACAAAAATCTTTCAGAAAACTCTTGTCTTATTTCACTCGTCTGTTCATCTCGTGTGACGAACAAACTTGTCCCTACATAAGTTAAGGGGTTGAACGTCCTATGACTCTATGGTATCTCTATTCGTACATTAGAGAAATAGATGAAGATTGTTCGTCTTGAAAGATGGAATAAACATCCCTATTACAAGAGTCCGAGATGTCTTTTTTCCGTTCAAGTTTTGGAATTTGTCGTTGACGTCGTTTATGATTAACTCTTACGTCGGTGTTTCCGAATGAGGAACCAAACAAAGTATTTGAACTTGAGTCTTATAGTTCCCCCGATTCACAAGTATATGGAACGTCAACCTAATGACACTCAAAGAAAACGAGAAACTTTAGTTAAATCAGATGGTTTAAACCGATATTGTGTTTGTAAACAACTCTTTTGGATATATGGAGATAGATAGACTAGAGAATCTTAAGATCTTACACTCTTGACCTTTATTATCACTACGATGTCGAGACACCAAAAGTCTGAGACAAGGTACCTTGAGAGATCAAAAAGCATACAAGGTC
The DNA here is from genome assembly GCA_006410555.1 of Capra ibex. Taxonomy (NCBI): domain Eukaryota; kingdom Metazoa; phylum Chordata; class Mammalia; order Artiodactyla; family Bovidae; genus Capra; species Capra ibex. Next base: position 53,341,581 of record SJYO01052474.1, on the reverse strand, counting down.
TTTAAACCAAATCGTAAATACACATTTTGTATGCATTATATAAAAGCTTAATTTTATACTTATGATGTGTGTAATTTCTATGGATGACTGACATAGCCACCGAATCTCTCATTTCTCAGACAGACGTCATACCCTCTGGGACCAAGTTAGGAACCCAACCCTTCTAGGGGACCTCTACCTTTACGGTTGGACGANTCATCTCGGACTTCAGTCCGTTCAACTAAGGAGGTCAAGGTAAGAAGAAAGAGTTCTAACGAAATCGATAAGCTCCAAAAAACATAAAGGTATCTTTAGAACTTTAATAAACAAGATCAAGACACTTTTTATACCGACCATCGAACTATCCCTAACGTAACTTGTATGAAGACTTTCAAAACCGGTGTCGTTAGTCTCGTCTTTTTCTTTATTTTCCTTAGGTTTAACCTTTTCTTCTTCATTTCGAGAGTGACAAACGTCTACTGTACTAGGAGATGTATCTTTTGGGATTTCTGAGGTGGTCTTTTAATGATCTCGATTAGTTACTTATATCATTTCAACGTCCTATATTTTAGTTGTGTGTCTTTAGGGAACGTAAGGATATGTGCTTATTACTCTTTCATCTTTTTCTTTAATTCCTTTGTTAAGGTAAGTTGTAACGTGCTTTTCTTATTTTATGAATCCTTATATAGATGGATTTCTTTGTTTTCTGGATATATATCTTTTGATATTTTGTGACTACTTTCTTTAGTTTCTCCTGTGATTATCTACCTCTTTATATGGTACAAGTACCTATCCTTCTTAGTTATATCACTTTTACTCTTATGATGGGTTTCGTTAAATGTTTAAGTTACGTTAGGGATAGTTCGACGTCGATACTTTAATTTTCTGTGAATGAGGAACTTTCCTTTCAATACTGGTTGGATCTGTCTTATAATTTTTCGTCTCTGTAATGAAACGATTGTTTCCAGACAGATCAGTTCCGATACCAAAAGGTTGACCAGTACATACCTACACTCTCAACCTAATACTTCTTTCGACTCGCGGTTTCTTAACTACGAAAACTTGACACCACAACCTCTTCTGAGAACTCTCAAGGAACCTGACGTTCCTCTAGGTTGGACAGGTAGGATTTCTTCTAGTCAGGACCCACAAGTAACCTTCCTGACTACAACATCGACTTTGAGGTTATGAAACCGGTGGAGTACACTTCTCGACTGAGTAACCTTTTCTGGGACTACGACCCTTTCTAACTCCCGTCCTTCTCTTTCCCTGCTGTCTCCTACTCTACCGACCTACCGTAGTGACTGGACTACCTGCACTCAGACTCACTTGAGGCCCTCAACCACTACCTGTCCCTCCGGACCGCACCACGCTAAGTACCCCAGCGTCTCAGCCTGTGTTGACTCGGTGACTTTACTTGACTTGACTTCTTTGTACCTTCCACCTTCGTGTATATTAGCAAAAAGAGAATCAATGACATATGAGGACCACACTTCCGATGTCTAGTTAAGGGTCTTTGGAGTTTCCCTGGGAAATAATGTAATCACCTAAAGAACTCTGACCTCCATTACCAGTCAAAACTTCTGAAGTCACATTTACAGAGTTCTGTAACTCACGTAGTTAGAGAATCTGGTCAGAGTGATTAGTTCTATGACCCTAATGAACATTTGTGGTCTTGTGACTCCCTAAGTAAAAGAAAGTAAAAACACACACACAGAAAAATTCCGTATACAAAGGGTAAATAAAAATTTAAAACTTGTATTAACAAAAGGTTTTACAAAAACTACAGTCAATATCTTGAAGAGGGTCACTTTGGTGTCAAGGACTGGGACTTTACGATGAGAAAAGAATTCTTACTTACATGGGGGTTCCCTGGACCGTGTAGTATGTGAAAGTGTTCCGACACTTTCATGATTATTTAGTTAGAAACACTCTAACTTATACATAAACCATACGGGAAATTATCTTTATATCTTATGAGAAAGTTGAAACAGGAAATTATGATTACCTCTCCTCTTTTGTATATGTACTTATGATTTTTTAGACTAAAAAAGGTCTTTAGTTCTGATAGTTTATTGTCAACAGGAAGTCTTGGTTTATAAGCTGACAATCGACTAAAAAAAAGTAGTAAGAAAGAATACTTTTACTTTCAGTGAGTCACTACAGGTTGAGAACTTTGGGGTACCTGATATACATCGGGCGGTCCGAGGAGATAGGTACCTTAAAAGGTCCGTTCTTATGACCTCATCCAACGGTAAAGGATGAGGTTCCCTAAGTAAAGTTTACCGTGTAAAGTAGTATATTAGAAACGTAAGAAAGGGGTATCCATCACCATATATCTTTTGATTTATATTTGACTTCCAACTACTCACCAGGAACTTTATGTTATTCCTCTCGACCTTCTTCGTCGGAAATTTCCAAATCTAGATACTGTCGGACTATGCAGGTAAAAGTTTCTTCCTAATAAAAACGAATCTCCTGACTGTCAAAAAAAAAAAAATTAAGTTTAGTGGTAAGAGAAAGACTTATTGTGAAATAAGTAATTTAAATTACTCGTTGTACTCCTGACAAACGGAGTAGTGGGTTGTTCACCAAACAAGGATAGATAGTAGAGAACGGAGATGTTGAACTTGAATTTTATATAGAGGTGACTGATTTTGTGTAGAACTCCTTTGAGAAGAATGGGAAGAGTCTAATGGTGTAGATAAATTTTTACTTACATAAAGACGGTGACACGGTACACCTCAGTGAACGACATAAACGGATCGATGTCCAAAGACGAAAATGAACATTCCTGGATTCATAATGTCCTCCCTTTTCTTATATGTTCAAAATCCTAAGTAACTGTAGTTTTTAAGAAAGTAGGATATCTGGAAAAATCTTAGGGTTATCGAAGTACTGTGTTATTTTTCTTTCGAGAGAGAGACGGGTCGGTGACTGTCTGTCCCTTCTTCATCTTCCTTAAAACTACTGAGAGATTGTCTCACTAGTTATACGCGTAGGAAGAGGAACCGAGTTCATAGTAGTTATATCACCTGTAGTATAATCCAATCCTCAATCTAATAGATCTTACTCCAGAGAGAATATGGACAGTTATTAATGAATACGTACAACCCGTGTAATGAAATAGAGTAAACATTTACCCAAATGTGTCAATAGTCTTCAAGAATTACGGATACGAACACCGTAACTATATTAGGATGCTCATAAATACCGATTAGTTTCGTTACTAACGAAAACAAACAAAACAAAAACAAACGAAACAAGAGGGAAAGGTCAAAATGACTCTATATTAACTGTACGTCGTGAACATACACAAATTCCACATTTCATATTACTAAACTGAATGTATGTAGTACTTTACTAATAGTGTTACAAATCACTCGTAGGTAGTAAAGTTTATCTATATTTTATTTTCTTTCTAAATTTTTACAAGAAGGAATACTACTCTTGACAATCTTAAATGAAATTGTTGAAGGTATATATCGTATACCGTTACAATTAATATAGATAGTAAGACATGCAATGTAAGTACCCTAAAGGGATATCGAGTCTATCATTTCTAGGACGGACGTTACGTCCTCTGGGTCCAAGTTAGGGACCTAGTGCTTCTAGGGGACCTCTTCCTTTACCTTTAGAGGAGGTCATAAGAAGGGACCTCTTAGGGTACCTGTTTACTTGAACTACCTGATGTCAGGTACCCCCAGCGTTTCTCAGTCTGTACTGATTCGCTGATTGTGTGTGTAATATAATATCATGAACAAATAGTATTTTTACCTACAAATATGGAAAACTCGTAGAAGTAGGTTGTGGAAGAGGGTATCCGGAGACGGAGACCATTTGTGTTTATACAATAGAAGAAATTACCCAAACAAACAAGAAGTCAACATTTACTGGAAGTCCCGATACGATTAAGGACCACATTGTTGTAGTCAAGTCAAGTCAGCGAGTCAGCACAGACTGACAAACGTTGGGGTACTTAGCGTCGTGCGGTCCGGAGGGACAGGTAGTGGTTGAGGGTCTCAAGTGGGTTTGAGTACACGTAACTCAGCCACTACGGTAGGTCGGTAGAGTAGGAGACAGCAGGGGAAGAGGACGGGGGTTAGGGAGGGTCGTAGTCCCAGAAAAGGTTACTCAGTTGAGAAGTGTACTCTACCGGTTTCATAACCTCAAAGTCGAAGTTGTAGTCAGGAAGGTTACTTGTAGGTCCTGACTGGAGGAAATCTTACCTGACCACCTATAGGAACGTCAGTCTCCCTGAGAGTTCAGAAGAGGTTGTGGTGTCAAGTTTTCGTAGTTAAGAAACCGTGAGTCGAAAGAAGTGTCAGGTTGAGAGTGTAGGTATGTTTTGGTATCGGAACTGATCTGCCTGGAAACAATCGTTTCATTACAGAGACGAAAAATTATAAGACAGATCCAACCAGTATTGAAAGGAAGGTTCCTCATTCACAGAAAATTAAAGTACCGACCTTAGTGGTAGACGTCACTAAAACCTCGTGTCTTTTCATTTCAGTCGGTGACACAGGTGACAAAGGGGTAGATAAAGGGTACTTCACTATCCTGGTCTACGGTATAAGAAGTAAAAGACTTACAACTCGAAATTCGGTTGAAAAAGTGAGAGGAGAAAATGAAAGTAGTTCTCCGAAAAATCAAGGAGAAGTGAAAGACGGTATTCCCACCATAGTAGACGTATAGACTCCAATAACTATAAAGAGGGTCGTTAGAACTAAGGTCGAATACGAAGAAGGTCGGGTCGCAAAGAGTACTACATGAGACGTATATTCAATTTATTCGTCCCACTGTTATATGTCGGAACTACATGAGGAAAAGGATAAACCTTGGTCAGAAAACAAGGTACAGGTCAAGATTGACAACGAAGGACTGGACGTATGTCCAAAGAGTTCCCCTTCCAGTCCACCAGATAATAAGGGTGGAGAAAGTCTTAAAAGGTCAAATAACACTAGGTGTGTCAGTTTCCGATACCGTATCAGTTATTTCGTCTTTATCTACAAAAAGACCTTGAGGGAACGAAAAAACTACTAGGTAACCTACAACCGTTAAACTAGAGACCAAGGAGACGGAAAAGACTTTCCTCAAACTTGTAGACCTTCGAGTACAAAGTGCATAACGACTTCGGACCGAACCTATTAAAACTCGTAATCAAATGAAAGGATCGTACACTCTACCCTCGTTAACACACCATATGTTGTATCACTAAGTTATAAAGATATGTAAAGTTTTAGTAGTGGTACTATTCTGGTCATGAGAACAGTTGTACGTTTCTACGATATATTAATAACTGATATAAGGGGTATGACATATAAACTAGGGACACTGAGTAAATAAAACATCGACTTTTAAACATAGTGAAATAAAGGGAGTTAATAAAGAGAGGCGGAGGTGCGGACAGGGGACATCGTTGGTAAACAAACAAGAGACTCGGCAAAAGACAAAATACAAACAAGGAAAAAAAAAAAGTCCAAGATGTATATTCATTTTAGTAAGTTATAAACAGAAAGAGAATAAAGTGAATCGTAATATAAGAGGTCCGGGTAGACACAACAACGTTTACGGTTCTGTCGATAAACAGAACGAAAAACTGTAGACTCATTATTAGGTAATACATTTATCATCGGTTAATATACATAGTAGATATAAAATATAGATGTATATACACATTTTAGAAGAAATACGTAAGTGGATATCTACCCGTGAATACAACGAAAATGGAGGAACGATAACATATATTTTGAAGTCACTTGTATTCCATATAGATAAGATTAATCGTAAAATCAAAAGAAATTGAGGACTATTTATGGGTCCTCATCTTAACAACCTCAGGTACACGAGTCAACGAGTTAGTACAGACAGAGAAACGTTGGGTAACCTGACATCGGACTGTCCGAAGAGACAGGTACCCTAAAGGTCCGTTCTTATGACCTCACCCGACGGTAAAGTATGATGTCCCCTAGAAAGGTTGGGTCCCCACCTTAGACACAGAGAACCCAGAGGACGTAACCGTCCGTCTAAGAAATAGTCACGAGATGGTCCCTCCGGGATTTAACCTCACGTACCATCGAGATAAAAATAAAAAACTTCTTAGAGATTTGACAAAAGGTATCACCGACGTGTTTAAGTGTAAGAGTGATTGTCACGTGTCTCCATGAGAAAAGAAGCGTAGGAGTGGTTGTGAATAAACGACGGTAAGACTGTTCGTATTCCACTATACAGTAACTCAAAAACTAAACGTAAAAGGACTACTAATCACTACAACTCGGGTTGTAATACACGGTAGATATACAGAATAAACCTTTTTACAGATAAAAACTTTTAGTCCAACGAACAAAAAACTATAACTCAACATACTCAAGAAACATATAATATCTATATTAGGCCAATCCCCAATGGGAATGACCTATGTAGTAAACGTTTATAGAAGAGGGTAAAGTATCTACCGAAAAGTAAAACAACTATCAAAGGAAACGACAGGTTCTCGAAAAATTAAACTACATCAAGGTAAACAAATAAAAACGAAAATAAAGGGAACAGACTCATCTACATAGGGTTTTCTGTTATAAGATTCTGACTATGTGTAATTTTACATATGATAGACAAATGAAGATCTTCAAAATACCAAAGTTGACAATATAAAATACAGAAACTATCTAAAACTCAAATAAAAATATATACCACACTCTTTCCTCAGGTCAAAACTAAGAAAACGTACGTCGAGAAGTCAAAAGGGTCGTGGTAAATGACTTCTCCGACAGAGAAGGTACTATGGAGAAAACGCCACCCAAATTAACGAGTAAATTCATATTCAAGTAAACACGAGATTCTCGTGGGAGATACACCCGACACATCCAGGAAGGTAACACCGACCGACTGAAGACTCCTGTGAGAACTTTCGTGTTACCTGGGGTTAGACCTACCAACGATTCGGGACGGAACACGTGTCCGACGGTCGGAGACATTAAAATTAACAGGAAGGGAAACACCCAGAAGTAGGTTCTCATACACAAAACTGATGTGACGTAGAGACAGGGAGGATGGTGGAGTAACACATAGGAAGACGAACAAATTAACATCTAGAAAAGACGGTCAGAAGTCCAGTTAGAGTAGCTACCAACGACAATGTCACAACCCTATCGGGACCCTCCTTCACTCGAGTCCCAGAAAGATACAAAACTGGTGAGGACATTTCGTCTCCAAGACCTTTTCCATCACTAATCCATCCTGTGTTTGGTACCCCTTCTCTTTGTAAGAACGATATAAAAGTCACATTTCTCCTTTGTGTATATAAAAACCAGTTGGGGATTAACTTCCTCCGACCTTTTCTAAGATCTGAAAAAAGTTTACGATCGTCAAAGATCTTTACAAAATTCAATGTCTTAAGTACTAAAAAAATATACAGTCTCGATTTCTTTTTATATATGTTCATTTATAGTCCTTAATTATACTCTGTCGTTAAACACCATCCGTGACAAGAGAGGTAGAAAAGGGGGTATAATGTGAAGACGGATTTATAAAGACTTATGTCTTTACTAACAAACTATACTGTAGTAAAATATTGAGTACCAATTTTATACACCAAACACGAATCAACGAGTCAACGCAGGTATCATACTATGTTAGGTACACATTACTAAACTTTAGTTTAATTGAACTTAATTTTAAGGTAACTTTTCTAATTATAAAAGGAATTTCACAAGGGTAAAAATACACTTTATTGACTTAAATATGTGTCTTTGTTAACGAACCCTTTATTTATCCGTAAATGAATACCGAGACCGGTCTTTCTTAATCTTTTCGAAAGGAAACACTGTGAATTATTGACTAAAGTTTGTTTCTTCTCTCTTAGTGTACACTCCATCACACCTCAATTTTAGCATTTCGTTCATAAAAGGTCAAAATAATATCGTTTCTAATCAGTAATTGTAGAAAACTGGAGTCGTGTACGTAATATTTCATATCTTCTTAATTGTTCATGTGTGTCTTTACACTATTAAAAAGTTAACATTATTATGATTATTACACACACTTCACTACGAACCGTTTATCCGTTGGTTTTACCCTCCCATCAGGAAAGAGAAGAAGGAAAAAGAGGAGATGACGAGGAAGAGGAGTAGGAAAAGACCCGTAGGAGGTACCACAAGGATTACAGATTATGTGGTTTGACCCTCGAAACCACCCCCCTTTTTTAACCAATTTGAGATTATGTACGGTATGTAGAAATATGTACCCGGTCGAGTTATCTTATACTACCAAGATTAATTTGACTCATCAGGAAAAATCTATTTATTATAAATTTTTGTCTTCTTACTTTTCACGTTTGAACATACAACGTAGTAACCGGATATACATACTTTTATAGAAGAGTTTAATCCAGGAGAAAGACTGTCGGATGAAGGACCACTATTGTTTTTTAGAAAGATAGTGGGTCCTAATTTCGAATATATATCTATATATATAAAGGGAAATGAGTCGTGTGAGTTAGTGTACTTTCGAACATTCTTAATTACACTTAATATAAATAAGAAAGTGAAGTCCAAAATGTCGAGGACAATTTAAAGATCGTAAGGAAAAGAGAGTGACAATGTCGTCGAAGGATTTATACAACACGAAATTATCCGTGACCGTAGGAGTGAAGTATAGGAAAACTCCCTATTTAGTCTTGGTCTGTTTTTAAGTTTACGATCTAACTATTTACTAATTTCTTAGTCTGTATTTCCGACGATTTATTAATTAATCCCGAAAGACGTACGATCTTTACAAGAAAAAAATTATAAACTCCTTTAACCTTCTACAAACTATCAAATCTAAGTGGATCGATAATAAAGGGTTACTTAAAAACCGTTATCTCATTTTAAAAAGGGCACAAACCACTACGACTTTTGTAACCCGAAACACTAACTCATAGTTTTTCTTGGACATTATTATGAGATACGTCTGTAAGTAAGTCCAAAAGTTAAAAATATAGGAGACACAGGAATCCGAGAACGAAAGGAAATAGTTATAAGTGTTGTATAAGGTTCAAGATGAATAAAATTATTATAGTGTTTCCATCTTTCACTTTTCTACAATATAACGACCTATTGACCTACTTATTTATTTTCATTTTGATGTACTCTATATATATATATATATATATATATATATATGAAGGTTTTTGTTACTTTTTTATTGTAGATAGTACTCAAAAGTTTTTATTATTTAAGACATGACTTATCCTTATTAAACCAATCGTAGTGGTCTCACTGATCAAGTTAATTTGAACATGTAATCTGTGTCATTTTTGTAGATGATACATAACCCAAGAATCGATATTGTTACTCATTCTATCACATAAACGGGAGATTAAAGGTAGCATATCAAGTCCTCTCACTGTCTATATTAGTAACATTACGTCAAATGATCGTGTACATAATCACAATTGGTGTATCCTTTGTTAAGTCTTAGTGTTACAGAATTGTTTACTCTTTGATAAAGAACGTGTGTCCAAGTCAACTAGATCGGAACCTACCCAAATCGTCGTGACGAAGTCCGAAACCTCGTAGACCCGGACAGAGGTTTGACACCTGACCTTACATTAGACAAAATATAAAGAGGGTAATAGGAAAGCGATCACCGACGAACCCGTTTAAGAAAAGTACCCCTTAATATGATCACATCGTCTTGTTCGGTTGGATAGGACCGTGCAATTTTTGGAACCAAATGAATTTTAGACAGCATGTGGTAAATAGTGACTGGTCTCGCTCAGTATACCAATTCGAGTACGTCGTCACTTACGTATGTTTGTAGTTCTTACTTTTACTAAAGTCATGAACGGACGGTTTGTTATCGGTCAAGTAGTGTCGCGATGAACCTTTACTTTGGGAATTTAATCGACTGTCAGACTCCGACCCGAAATGACGTATCAGTTCCCATTGAAAACTTACGTGAACAGAAAGAAAGAGGGTTTGATAGAGAGGACGGAACCGAAGACGAAATTTACTGTTCTTAATTATTATTAGTCTACCCCCAAGTGAGAACCTGTGACTAATTCGAGGTGAAAAACCACACATAAAACCATCTGTAATCTGCACCGAGAGTAAGTGACTATGAAATGGAACAGATCGGATCGATGTACGACGGAAGAATATGAGAGCATAAAGAGACGGGAATCTTTTTACTAAGTCTTTCTCCCTCGATTATTATTCTATCCAGTGGAATAAATAGGAGAGTAGTAAGTGACTTATACTGGTACCAATTCCGAGTTGTCTACCGACTACAATTCTCGAAACTTAAACTACAACCTCTTCTTTCTTGAAAGTGGAAGAGGTGACCGTTTACGGATACGTTCAAATTTTGTTTCGTGGTTTCAATTTGTCCGCTCCTGTTAAAATGAGTTCTGATAACATTGTTCCTCTCTCTGACTGGAGTTAAGATGAGTTTTCTCTTTTTTTACCAACCTCTCTAAAATCCTGGATTTTAGAATCCCGTAGAAACAAACGATTAACTCAAACGACGACGACAACGACGATTCAGTGAAGTCAACACAGGCTGAGACACGCTGGGGTCTCTGCCGTCGGGTGGTCCGAGGGGGCAGGGACCCTAAGAGGTCCGTTCTTGTGACCTCACCCAACGGTAAAGGAAGAGGTTACGTACTTTCACTTTTCACTTTCACTTCAACGAGTCAGCACAGACTGAGTCACTGGGGTACCTGACGTCGGATGGTCCGAGGAGGCAGGTACCCTAAAAGGTCCGTTCTCATGACTTCACCGCACGGTAGTGGAAGAGGCCGATTAACTCAAATGGGTTTCCTTTTAATTTTAAAGAGAATAGGAATACTGTCCTCCATCAAAATGTTGGAACTAGTCCTGGATGATTTCAATTCATCTAGGGTAAGGTGTCTCTGACCATCTCTCCCCGTGTGTGAGGAACTATTAATGTAAAGGTACTCTCCCGAGGGGTCAGGAATTTTTTCTATAAGGGACCTTAAAGAACTCAGAGTTTTGATAATCTTTCTCCGAAAATTTCTCTAAGTATAAGTAAAGTTTCGTCGTCTCGTTTTACGTCTTAATATCCAAAAGATTTCATTTACGACATTCCTTTCTTTCCAGTCCCTGGATATCAGTCCTTTTTTAGATTTTACATCAGTTTGACTCCCCTTGTGATTCCTGTAGAACCAGTTTGGTGTTCAAACCTAGTTTTCTAAGATCATGACCCCAGAGTCCGGTTTCGGGTCGATATTTCGTCATTGAAAAACTGTAAACAATAAAAACGAGAACTCATGTAGACGAAGTTCTTTGAATACTCTGTCTTCCACCACTACTGTTTTATTCTAAGTCAACACAGGTCCACAACACCGAAATACTAGTAGAATTATATATTTGTTTTGAGGAAAGGACCTTATAAAAATTCATCTACTCTCTACTCAAGTAAAGAAAAAATATAATACATGTTTTTACTAATAACTCATCACATCTCCTATCTGGGACCTCCGTTCTCTTAGGAATCCTCTCTTTTTCTTGAAAATGATTTTATCACTCTTAACACCTATCTTTATTTTATCGTAAATTTTTTACTACTTTGATTGGTATAATTATTTCTTCGACCAAATTACGTTATGATTTACGTCTTCTGGACCCAAACTAGAGACCCAACCCTTTGTAGGGGACCTCTTCCCTTTTCGATAGGTGAGGTCATAAGACCGGACCTCTTAAGGTACTTGACATATCAAGTACCCCAGCGTTTCTCAGCCTGTACTGACTCGGTGAAAGTGAAATCGTCCGAAGGGACCACCGAGTCTAGCATTTCGTAGACGGAAGTTACACTCTCTGGACCCAACCCTTCTAGGGGACCTCTTTCTTTACCGTTGGGTGACGTCATGAGAAAGGACCTTTTAGGGTACCTGTCTCCTTAGACCATCCGATATCGGGTACCCCATCGTTTCTCAACCTGTGTTGAATCGGTGAAGTGAAAGAAAGTTCCGAAGGTTGAAAAATTACACCCACCGATCCTCTTTCCAACAATTAAGAAAATATGAACCATCGTTATTTAATGGAACGTTTCTAGACAATGATGAACGATGGGTTTTACTATTATAGAATTCCTACGCGTGTCAGGGAGTCAACACAGGCTGAGAAACGTTGGGGTACCTGACATCGGACGGTCCGGCGAGACACGTACCCTAAAAGATCCGTTCTTATGATGCCACCCAACGGTAAAGGAGGAGGTCCCCTAGAAGGTCTGGGTCCCTAGTTTGGGTACAGAGGACGTAGAGGAGGTAACCGTTCGTTTAAGAAATTGTGACTCGGTGGGCCCTTCGAGGTAGAATTCCTACCGTCTCTGATAATCCCCAGTGGTTGACTTATCCAGTGATTACGTCTTTAAGGAAGGTATCGTAGTATTTCTATTAAAAAAAAAGGACACGACAACAAAAGGTCAACTACCCTTTTAATGAAGGAGAATAACGAAGGACAATTATTTACCCAAATTTAAAATCTACGAATTTACAATGTTAGTATACTTGAAAAGATATGAAAAATTTTTAAAATGACTCATATCAACGGAAGGTAACGACGCAGTCAAAAACGACATGTCGTTTCACTTAGTCTGCATGAATATACACATAGGGAAGAAAAAACCTAAAGGAAGGGTAAATGTAGTGGTGTCTCGTAGTACATTTTAAGGATACGATATATCAGTCAAGAGTAATCAGTATATAAAATATGTTGTATCATGTATATACAATTGGGGTAAGAGGGTTAAGTAAGATACGTAGTATACTGTTTTAAAGATCTTGAGGATGATGGTCGGATCTAGAAGAAGACATACATGAAGTGAAAAAAAGAAAAAAATTACTCTGAAGACTTTGATTTTACGACGTTTGGTTTATGTAATTAAATCTTGATCGACTCCGAAAGGGGAAGATTTAATTTGACGACCAGAATCCAAATTCAATTGATATTAAGAATTTGTTAAAAAGTGCATAATGTTCAGAAAAAAGGTCTTTGAGTATCGTCTAATTTTTTATATGTATATAATCATAGTCACTTATAAGGGAAATAAAACCAAACTTTAATGAATAGATACTAGAGAAAACTTCCAAATCAAATTACAAGATATCTACTTTGGAGTACAAACAAAAGTAAAATTACAACCAAACAAAGGAGTAGGAGGGAACACTATAAGATAACCAGATTGACCGTAGAAACTAAGACATTTTCGACGAGTTTTGTAAAAATTAAGGTCTAAAATAACAAAACAAGTAGAATAAATGATTTAAAAGTAGGACAGATCATTCGGTCCATATCTGACGGTAAAAAGTTTAAGAAAGTGTAGAAAGAAATTCGTCCACTACCGAACTTAAATATTATGACACGAATATATAATTGTTTGTGTCTAGGGTGTCCGACAGGTATATTCATGTAAAAGACTCTAAAATCTATTTACATAAAAAAGGAGAAGAAGGAGATTTACTGATATTTCGACAGAAAACGATTAATTTTGTGGAACAGTGAGTATGTACGTTTAATACATGAATCGTGTTTTACGATCCGTAACCGTTTTTACTATCACTCCTTGTCTGAAATATCCTCAAGTATAGAATTGTTCTGTGTTATTCAATTTGTATATTATCGTTCCGGTACGCCATTTACAATGTTTCTCTGTGTGTCCCTCTCTTTTTTCCCCAGTTGTTTCTGAAGAGTCGTCTCCTCCGGAAACGAACACTTTTTGTTCCTCAGACAGTCAGTGACCTTCTGTCTTGAAAAGTCCGTTCCATTACACAGACACAATGGAAAAAGTACGTCGTTAGATGTTTGAAGATTTTGTTATAAGTTTCACGAGTAAAAATAAAACAGTACAGAGATCGAGTAAAGGGACCAACAGATAAAGAATGTCAATTTGTTATTTAGTCCTTAAAATATATAAAACAACCTACGTAAGTGAAATAAAATATAGTGGATTAAGGTTTATAGTATTTGTTACGGATAACAGTTGATTTTTTCTACATGTTGAACTCTCAACGTTTAATTCAAAATAAACCCCGTTTTACTCCTGATGTCGGTCCCCCTGTCTTGGAGTCTATCGAGACTCCCTGACAAGATTTCACTGTCAGTCCCTTTCAGTTATACATTCTAAAACCACTTCCCCCTCAAGTCACGTTAGTTCAGGAGTGAAATGTTCTCCAAAAGACAATGAGTACTCCTAGACTACAGTAGTACTTCCCTAAATCACGACAAGATCTATACTCCTCTCCGTTCCTATCACTAGTGTGTTAGATAAGGACTTTTATAGGTTGATAGATTTTTGACACTTCTGGACAGGGTGGTCTAAGCGACCTCGTGTCTCACGGAGTGAGGTGGGACTCGAGGGAGTTCCCCACAGCTTCCAGTCGTCGACGACGTCGTGTTCCAAGTTAGAGGTACCTCCGTCTGTCGCTTACGGGAACAGGTCAGCAATCGTTACGAGAACCGTCGACGGTTAAACACCATCTGTGATAGTATTACTTCTATGAGTACTTTCTACAAGGTGACCAAAACTTCTTTCCTTAGTTGAAATCAATCGAGTATCAAAACCTGCCGTTTTACCTTTCTTCCTTTCTTTAATCCACTCACTGAAGTTGTTCTACCACCTTATCCTTAAAAGTCACAAGTACGGAACGTCTATGTAACTAAAACTGTTGATGGGTACCTACTGTTATGGAAAAACCCTTGGTCCCTGAGGTCGTCTCTCCGGTATCCTGAACCAACTCGTTTTTGACGGACTGTTATCTACATAGCTCATTCCATTTTTCTTGTTTAAAGTGAAATAACTTCAATAACGAGGAGATAATCCCCCGTGTCAAGTCACACTTCTCTCGTATCTTAAGTATCAACGGTCGCCGACTCCCCAACCCTTATACCCTTCTACAATTAATCTTCCATGTCTCAAAGTCGAGATTGTTTATCTAATATCTCTAGATTACACGTCGTACCGTCGTTCTCAATTATTATCAATCATATGAACTTAAACGTTTCTCTCATTCTTAAATCACAAGAAGGAGTGCATGTGTTTTACCATTGATATACTCCACTGACTATACGATTAATCAAACTAACAATGTTAGTAAAGTGTCACATATGTATATAGTTTTATAGTACAACATGTAGAATTTTCGTATGTGTAATTATCATTTAATATGTAGTCATTTCGACCTCCCCTGTTCCTTCCTCCCTTTCTGTGAAGTTTTTAACATAAAGGATAAAAAAATTTATTTATAAAGGTTTCCTTTTTAAGAGGAGAACTTTCAAAAACATCTCCATACATAAAGAAAAGAAAAATTAAGTCAGTAAAGAAATACCTACATGGTACAGACACTTCGACTCAGATGAATTGACTGAACAAGTGTATGGTGTTACGTTCGTTTCCTACGGTCATATAATCTTGATTTTTTCGAACGGAAACTTAAAAGTACTGTTTTGTTTTCGGTGTTCTTTCGTTGTAGTCGTCTTGTATGTTTTCATCGTTCTTTTCTTAACGGTTAGTAAGGTATTGGAATTCTTTTAAATGAGTAACCTTTATTTTCCTTTTAAGTGGGAATCAGAACTTTCCTTTCGTACCACGAGTTTAAACCAGGTGGTAACCTTACTTATGAAAGAGTTGTCTCATTGTTTACTTTTAACCTAGTCCCTGTGTAAAAGTTACTTTTTCTGTGTGACGGTCTACCGAAGAACCGTTTCCTCTCCCTTCTCAACTAATTTGACAGTACACTACTGAAGTCTAAGTCGTTCCACGACGAATTGGTGAAGAACAACTCTTCCTGTTTACTCCTGTAAGTCCATGCCACATACCAAAACTATAATAATTCCACATTCTAATAAAACAACAAAGTAACGAAAAGACGGTAACGAAAGTTATTCCTTTTTGTGTTTCATTTAGAGTTGACTCTTGTTTTAAAAGACGACTTATCTTGGACTTAAAGAGGTCTTGATTGAGAAACTTTAGAACCACGGTTTGTGACGAATATTTCGTGTAAAATGAAAAGTTCTTTTTTTATATCATACGGATAAATAAATGTCTGTGACGATAAAGTTCCACTTAATCCCAAAACGAGGGGAATAATATGGTCCGTTTTTTTTTTTTTACCCCTCTGGTCTTTTGAACATGGTTGTACGTTTGTACAGGGGATACCTGAACAATAGGAACGAACAGACAGGAGAGAGAGGAAAGAAAGTTTAAAAGTAACCTCATACCAACTACATGTTACAACATAATCAAAGTTCCCATGTCGTCTCACTCAATCAATAAGAAAGAGGAAAGAAACTTATCTGGTGATCAAACGACAGTATAGCTATGGCCGGGGTATACGTCCTCAGCAATTAATTTTCCAAAGGTTGAGTGGATCAACCCTCCCGGTTGTCACTATTCGACATAGGAACCTAGGACGTGAACCAGGTCCCCACCCGTATATTGAGTTCGTCCCCTCAATTGTAGTCAAAACCTCGACGATACCTACGAGTCTCTCTTAAAGAGAGGAGGACTACGAGGACCCATGACCTTTTTGTACAATCAGTTAAGGAAGGGTGTATCCTTTCGGACGGACTCTTTTTTTTTTACTTTTCCGTTTTTCATGTCTGTTTTTACCTTTTTCTCTCTGTATCAAGACTCCCTTAACATAGGTATGTTCCATGGACAGAACGAATTTTGGTGGAGAGTAGAATATCAAAAATTAATATCTTCAGTGATTATAAAAAGCTACTAATACCTTAAAACAGTAATTTTGTTAAACAGAACTGATTATGTGATTCCTACACACAGACTCTCTACTTAGTTGACGTATAAACAAATCTCTTTTTTCCTATGTAAAACTTATCACGGTTTAACTCAGAAAAATAATGGTTATCAAAAAGGATTCTCACAGTAACCCGAAGAGGGAGTAGGGGGTTTGGGGGTGGTGGGTCCATAAAACAAAAGTAAACTTCGAAAACACAAAGATCAGAACGAATTCTTTTTAGAATGAGTGGGGGAAGTCGATATCAAAAGACGATAATAATAAAAGTTTAATGACTGAAAATTGAGAAACTAAGTAACTTTAAATCATAAAATACTACATTAAGTATGAACCATCTGTTCTGTTATAAAACAAATAAGATCCATCTACCGGTTGATATGGTGGTACTAAATAATTTATTTGATGGGAAAAGGGTAAGTAAATTTCGTCGTGTGACAGTGTATCGAAAATGTATAGAGTAAATCTAAGAAAATACTTGAAAATAAATATCTTGACATTTAATAAAGATGAGGTCCAAGTATGACATAATTAATATCAAACGAATATCATTCAATATTTATGTAACCTAATGATAAATAGGGGTGAGTTATAAATAAATTTTTATACTTATACTTTCTTATGTTTTAACCATTTAATAAAAGTGGGGGATGTTTTTGATTTTGACCCGTTTTTAGTGAGACTTTTGATGATCGTTATTTACCTTTTCTGATAAATACTTTTCGAAGGTTTTTTGACTTATTTTAGGTGAAAAAAGGGTTCTTGGACCAGAGTATGGGTGAGGGTCCAACCACGACTGGTACATCTCATCCTTGAAGTGACGTACCCTTCACTACGGTACTGGACGCCGTCTCCACGTTTCGTGCTCTACTTCCCGCTACAGTCATTTCATCTTGTAAGTTATTCTTTATGTGTTCTTTTCTGAAGTCGAGTCGACAGAAACTTAAATCAGGGTTAACTCCAATAGTTACCTGGACGGTAAATTAAATGTCCCTTTAGTATCCTTATGTTCTCGTAATATTCTCACTTTAAAATATTTGAGAATTAATAATTTAATTTTTAATTCTCAATTTTTTAATTTGAGTTAAGTATGGACCGAATGATCGTGTGGTTCGTGTGTCCGTCCCCTCGGGGTTCCCCAGTACCAAATTCCGTTTACGGTTTTCTGAACTTTCGATAGACTTGAAATGTATACCAGGGATTGACTTGTGTAGTTAGACGTATACCATCTTTAGATACCCCAGCGATATAAGTTCGTGTTTGTGATTAGTTCGTAACCGACTGGTTACCCCATGCACCTCTTTCCTCGTTGGGGTCCTTCAGTTCCCCCAACTTTTTCTATTTTATTTTATTGACTCGTTTCTATAGTTGATGACGTCTTAGATACCATACATGTTCTGGATTGTACAGGTTAAAAGTTGTTTTCTGATACTCCGTATGTTTCTTTGTCTTATACACTGGATGAGTTCTTATTTCGTCAGTTATCTTTGACAAAGACTTACCCACGTCTATAACTATATTGGTTCTGAAATTTCTTGTGTAATATACAAGGTATTAATTGTCTTCTGTATGAAATTCCAAAATATACAAGTTACTTAGTTGTGAATTTCCTTAGAGTATTCCTTTGTCTTTGAAATTTTCCTTGGTTTACCTATTGGATTTTAGCTTTTCATGATATTGGTTATACGTTTGTCTAATCGGGTTGTAGTATAAAATTTATCGTCTTCTCTATTAGTAGTTTGAACTTCTACTTAGATGAATTAAATAGGTCAGACTTCTGTCTTTCCTCTTATCTCAAAATTTTTGGATACCTTACTGTACTTTGTATAGTTGTGCATCCATTGTCCTCAGGGTCTTCATTTCCTCTCTTTTGATATGTCTCGGTTCTTCGACTTTTATGAAGTGTACCCTGGTTCTCTCTAAATGTAGACTCGTGCATTATCCTCCTGACGATTTTCTGTTTATATTTTTATTTAACTTTCGTCGTTCTCTTTTTACTGATTAATATATGTTCCTTTGTTGTTGTACTAATTACCGAACGAAGAGTAGTCTTTGTTACCTTAGGTCTTCCGTTGTTCTACACAAAAGGTCTCACGATTCCCTTTTTTACTTTTGGACAGTTGGTTCTTACATATACATTATTTTGAGGGTAGTTTTTATTTCCTTTTATTTCTGTAAGTCTCTATTTGTTTCTAATTCACTTAAGTAAGGATGGTCGTTACGGAATTTTATATAATTTAAAAAAGTCGGAATTCTACACACTGTAGTCTACTATTGAGTCTAGATGTTCTTTTTTATTTCTCGTAACATCTACCCTTTTTGTACGTATTTATATTTGGTGTTTACATAAAAAGGTAAAGAAGAATTTATCGATTTCTTTTATAACAACGTTTCCGGTTACCGGTTTTACAATATAACGACCTAAATAATGTATGTATTTACTTTATATTCACTTTTATAATCATATTTTCTTCCTTTTCTCATTTCGGTATGAACTCTTCACAACGATAAATATAGGTCTTAATTGTTTCATAATTGGACTTCAATTGATACTATTTAATTTTAAAAATAAGATTAGAGATATCGTTGTCAATTCTTTTATTGAAAATTTTTCACGATTCTTTTTGTCTCTTTTACTATGTCGTTTTTTTAAATTATTAGTACTTTTCTCATCTTTCTTTTTTATCTCTTTTTTTTCTGAGCTGTGTAATTTTTATTATATCGTTTTACTGTTTCCAATTAGGTTAGTCGTTATTGTGATTCATACCTATCTAATTTTAAGATCAGGTTTGTATAACGATCTGACCTAATTTCTTGTTATAGGTTATATCGGACAGAGATTCTGATATCGAAGTTTCTATCCATTTAATTTTCACTTTCCTACCTTCTTTAACGTAGTACGTTAGTCATTGGTTTGTAATTTCTCTACTTTACCTACCTAATTATAGTCTTGTCTCATATTCTGTTTTCTATAATAATCTCTGTTTCTCTTGTAAAGTACTATTATTTACCTAGTTATATAGTCCTTTTATATTACGATAATTGTATATACTTAGATTATTTCTTGTACCTCATTTTAGATCACTTTTATCGTTGTTTACTTTTAAACCCCCCTGTCTATTTAGTCAAGAACCTCCCTTTATATACCAAAATTTACGGATAAAACTCTTTAATATTTCCAGAACTTCTTTATTAGATTGTAAATGGAATTTTTTCATCCTTTTTATTAATTTGGTTTTAATCCGTCTTCTAGTTTCATTTTTAGTCTCCAGTTAATTTACCTTTGTCCCTTTGTTGTCTTTATAGTTTATTTTGGTTTTTGCCTAAGAAACATACTACTTGTTTAAACTTTTTAATATCGATGAGACTGGGGTAGGAGATTGAGGGAAGAACTAGTCTGAAATCCGTCCGAGGAAACTCGGACAGACAGTTTCCTAGGTTTGTCGTAGGCAGAGACGGTCACTACGAAGTTCACCGTGACCTAGACGATCTAGAATACGGGTTCACCATCTTGTCGAACGTGGTGTCGGACCTGGACAACATTTCGGAAGACAAGACCGGGTGAATTTTGATCATTGAAAAGATCAGTTTTCATTTACTCGGTCTTATCGTATGGGTTTATTCGTTTCGTAACGGAAGTCTTAGATTTCTCCTGTGACCTGTAACACGGAAAAAATTTTTTAAAAACCAACGTCTTCCCCGGTATACATTGTTAAATAAGAAGTGAAACCTTCCCCATAGAACTGCATGGGGTGTCTGGTTCACCACGACTCATTCTTCTTAAGTGTTTTCTACCTAACTACCGTGTGTCTTCTATACTCCAGATAGTGGAAACTAATCGTCAGTAATCAATTCAAGTGTATAACTCTATTAAAAATCCGGTCGGTCTACCACCCTTCTCTTTGTGGTTTCTCCATTTTCCGTCATGTAATCTTATGAACCACAAGATTAATGTTTTTACTCACCCTGGTACTCAAAGTCTCCTTAGTTTTCCGATATCTACACCCAGTCTAGACGTTAACCTAATTTGACGAGAACGGACTGTATCTTTACCCTTGTGGAAGAATATCGTAATCGCGTCACTCCTTTTTTTACTTTGTGTGCTTTATAAAAGTCATCCTACTGGAAAAGAAGTTCATTCAGTAAACGACTACGAGTTATAGACTACATCTACTTAAATTTCAATGAGAGTGTCTGCATCTTATCTTCGAGTCTGTGGGGAAGTCGTGCGGACGTAGAAGGATGGTACCTCGATGACTCTTTCGAGGAGTTTTGAGTAAAAAGGAAAAGGAATTGACATGGTAATGAAACACAGAAGACAAATACAATCTTAAGATTAATAAAAAATCCACGTTTTTTTGTTTGTAGGTATTTTTGATCATAAAATATTTTCGGGAGAAAATTTGATTTCAAATTTTCAAAAAGTGTTACAATTTCATAAATGACCAAGGACTTAAGTCTTCCTTCTATATGTAATTAGTCTTTTGTTAATATTTAACGACTTAATCATAAAAGTGGAAGAATATTGTTACTGTCAAGTTCCTTACTAACGACAAAACCTTCTGAAGTCAAAAGAAGTCAACCGCAATATACGTCTCATGTAATACTCTTTGTAACGCGACCTTCTTCGTATTCGACCTTAGTTCTAACGGCCCTCTTTATAGTTATTGGAGTCTATACGTCCACTGTGGTGGGAATACCGTTCTTCACTTCTCTTTCATTTTTCGGAGAACTACTTTCACTTTCTCCTCTCACTTTTTCAACCGAATTTCCAGTTGTAAGTCTTTTGCTTCTAGTACAATAGACCAGGGTAGTGAAGTACCTTTATCTACCCCTTTGTCACCTTTGTCACAGTCTGAAATAAAAACCCCCTAGGTTTTAGTGACGTCTACCACTGACGTCGGTACTTTACTTTTCTGTGAACGAGGAACCTTCTTTTCAATACTAGTTGGATTTATCGTATAACTTTTCGTCTCCGTAATGAAACGGTTGTTTCCAGGTCGATCAGTTCCGATACCAAAAAGGTTACCAGTACATACCTACACTCTCAACCTGATACTTCTTTCGACTCACGGTTTCTTAACTACGAAAACTTGACACCACAACCTCTTCTGAGAACTCTCAGGGGAACCTGACGTTCCTCTAGGTTGGTCAGGTAAGACTTCCTCTAGTCAGGACCCACAAGAAATCTTCCTTACTACGATTTCGACTTCGAGGTAATGAAACCGGTGGAGTACGTTTCTCAACTGAGTAACCTTTTCTGGGGTTACGACCCTCCCCAACCCCCGTCCTCCTCTTCCCCTGCCCTCTCCTACTCTACCGACCTACCGTAGTGACTGAGTTACCTGTACTTACAGCCATTTGAGGCCGTCAACCACTACCTGTCCCTCCGGACCGCACGACACTAAGTACCCCAGCGTTTCTCGACCTGTGTCGACTCGTTGACTTGACTTGACTTGCCTTCGTGAAACTTGAGCACAATATTCTGTCGGAATAGTAGAAACTCAATATTAATAAAGAGTAGAAACAAAAGGAAGACTGATCCTTTAATTAAAATGATCGTAAAAACAGAGAAGACGATCGGACACTCAAGATACTTCCGTCTTTTAAATAAATACGTAAAGAACATGGGGGTCTCGGATCGTTTATTGGACCATACTTCATCCACGAGTTAGTCATAAAAAGTTATTTTAACTCCGGGTGTTTCCTGTAAAAAAGAAAGAGGTATTTTTATTTAGACCATTAAAACGTCTGTATAAAACTTTTACAGAATAAAAAGTGTTAACACTGTCAACGATGTATACAGGATCATAAAAAAAAAAGTAAAATGTCTCCTCTTTTATCGATTGTCAAGAATAATGTATTTCCTAAAACGGTATTTTGAACTTTTATCCGACTTAAAAAATGTAAGAGTCCCGAACGAGGTCCGTATCCTCGTGTATAAAAGATTCTTTCATGTTAATCATTAAAAGTATTTCCTTCTTTGGTAACTGAAGTAAAATGGGAGGACACACTCGACTACGAACCACTGTCAAGGATAAGGGGTACCTCAACAGACTGTTAAGACTGATCCGTTGAGATATAACCTTGTCCCATCCTTATATTAACACGAGAACAATTTTGTACGACATTACAGTCCGCGTGACTTAAAATTAAGGGTACCACATAGGACTATTAGTCCTTTAAAAGGTTGGCGTCCTCCTGAAACTTTATCGTACACTGTAAAAATGTCGGCCGGTATTAAAGTACGAAACAGTGGAAACTAGTTTCACAGTGGAATTTACTTTCGTTCCTCTGTCTTTTACGATGTCACTTGGTGTGTTACATTCGTTAAATAAACTTAGCTTTCCATTTTGGGTGTTCGTCATTATTACACGGGGGATTTTAAGTGTACGAATCCCTTGAGTTAATTCAATCCTTCAAAGGTATCCATTGTGATATAACACTTAACAGAAATTATAATAAAATATTAAACTTAGACAGAGTTAATTTCATACCTTTGAGATTCCTTCCTTAGTTTAATTACCTTTTTATGGATAATAAACATATAAACTAACGAGTGGTACTCCATATTCTTTCATATCGGAGACACTATTTATTACATATCCATTCGTAAGAGGATTCATGTGGACAATGAACTGTTAGGTCATGGACTCTTAGTTCGACATACATAGTTGAGGAAGAGGATTTCCGTCAAGAATGACCCTTTGATAGTACCCAATAAAATACTCTTACTTTATAAATCCTGTCGGTACTTACAAATGTTTTGATATGTTGAATCACCATCCCTTCCTTCAATAGACGAGAGTCTAGAGGATCAACACGTTTAAATCGACACTATACAATTTTATAAACGTTGGGTAGAATCAGACAAACCCGACTATATTATTTTGTGGTATCTGGTTCATCGGATATTTGTTATAATATTTGCATAACGAGAGTTAAGATCTCCGTCCTTCCGACTCTATGTATATGTGTTACCTCATAATGAGTCGTTAATTTTTCTTATGTAAACTTAGTCAAGATTACTTCATCTACTTTGACCTCGGCTAATATGTCTCACTTCATTCGGTCTTTCTTTTTGCGGTTATGTCATATGTTTACGTATATATACCTTAAATCTTTCTACCATTACTATTGGGACATACGCTCTGTCGTTTTCTCTGTGTCTACATATCTTGTCAGAAACCTGAGACACCCTCTCCCTCTCCCACCCTACTAAACCCTCTTACAGTGACTTTGTACATATTATAGTATATTCTTTGATTACCGGTCAGGTCCAAGCTACGTCCTATGTCCTACGAACCCCGACCACGTGACCCTACTGGGTCTCCCTACCCTACCCCTCCCTCCACCCTCCCTCCAAGTCCTAACCCTTGTGCACATGTGGGTACCGTCTAAGTACAACTACATACCGTTTTGGTTATGTTATAACATTCATTGATCGGAGGTTAATTTTATTTATTTAAATTTAATTTTTATTTATTTCAAATTTTGAGATAAAAGAACGACGGAGTCGTAGGGGGACTTATCCGCTACTCGTGGGGAGGGTCCACTGGGGACGGTACTATTCTTCAAGGGGAAGGACGGAAGGGGACTGACATGGATCACTGTAGGTTTGTGTGACTACTTTAGGAGACCGTGAAAAACGACTCATGAGACGGGACTGGGAGCGATCGGGAGTCCAGGACTGAGAGAGAGTCGAGGGCTGGATGGACCGACTTGGCCGAGGGTACCGTGAGGGGAGCTCTCCGGGGAAGTACTGGGACAGTGAGACCCTGGACACTCATATTCTTTACACAAAAAACGTAGACAGGACACAGGAGAGAACACCGGTGTGGACTGACCGTTAGAGTACTTTCTTATATCCTGTGATCGTGTCGTCCCCGAATTTCTAAAAAGTTCCTCTAACATCGTTCGAGACCTCTCTGTCAGATTACTCAATTACAATGTCTTCCTCTTAAATTTTGGGTGTTTCTATCACTGAACTAGTTACAGAGGTCGATTACTTACCGTCTCATCTAGAAAATAGAGTCTAGAAATCTATCCTAGAAAACTATTCTTGAGTCAAGAAAAGATATTTATGTTATTTGACGGAGATATTTATTGGTTAAAAGGACACAGGAGAGAACTAAAAAATATGTCAAATGAAGATATGTTATTTTATCATTTCTGGTTATTAAGAATGGTTCTAATAAATGTGTATAATTAGTTTGACAACCAGACAATTATATACGTTTATTTTTTTCAAACGTATGTGATCAAATCCCAATGATAAAATTGTTAATTATGTATATTTTGATTAGTTTATCAACAGATACAGTACCATTAATTATTTTTTACAAAAGGAAGGGAAAAAAAGAAAACAATAGATAATATCACATTGATCGATGGGATATTAAATCACTAGATTTTGTTCAACCATATAAAGTACTAAAACACCTAATCCTTAAACTCGTCCCGAGTCTAATCACTAAAAAGACGAGACGTACTGTAAGGACCCCCGGTAAGATACCGTAAGTCGACCACCTACACATTTAGATCTCCCAGGTTCTATTGAAATGGATCTAAAAACAAAATAACCACATCTACCGATCTTCTAACCAGAGTTGACCTAGTGAAAGAAAGAGGTACATTTGAAGTCTCGGAGAGGTACACCTGAGAAATCGTCCCAGTAACCTGAAGGATGTACCATGGGATCCCGAGGTTCTCTCTTCTCCCTTGTACAGACAGGACGATTTTCGATACGGTCTCGACAGTACCACAATGGTGATGGTACGAAATAAACAATTCCTTCATCACTTCATTGGGAAGTGATGAAGTGACTATCCTCCTCTCAGTTAGTAAACATCAGTCGGCATTAGGACGTACTGGATAATAGTCGTGTTTCCGACATAAGTTTCGAAATTATTAATATAATAAAGGGAATAGGAAGACTGAATCTTATAGATTTCGAAAGAATTAGTTACAAATTAGTCTTAAATATCATTAGAATTCTGTAAGATTCAATGTGACTTTATTGATTTCCCCAGGAAATAAAATATAAACATTTGTCAGTCTATTGTAACTCAAAATAAATTTGAAAGATGAATTGTACTAAGTATGTAAAAACCAAAATGATAATAATACAACAACGGTTGTTTCCAGAGAGTTCCGATACCAATAAGGTCATCCGTCCATACCTACACTCTCAACCTGATATTTCTTTCGACTTGTGGTTTCTTAACTACTGAAACTTGACACCACAACCTCTTCTGAAAACTCTCAGGGAACCTGACGTTCCTCTAGGTTGGTCAGGTAGGATTTCCTCTAGTCAGGACTCATAAGTAACCTTCCTAACTACAACTTCGACTTTGAGGTTATAAAACCGGTGGATTACACTTCTCAACTGAGTAAACTTTTCTGGGACTACGACCCTTTCTAACTTCCACCCTCCTCTTCCCCTACTATCTCCTACTCTACCAACCTACCGTAGTGACTGGGTTACCTGTACTCAAACCCATTTGAGACCCTCAACCACTACCTGTCCCTCCGGACCACACAACGTCAGGTAACACAACGTTTCTCAGTCTGTACTGACTCACTGACTTGAGTTGACTTGACTACCAATACAACATTCCAAAACTATAGTGACTCCGAGTTTAAGTACATTTAAACTAGACTTTTCGGAAAAGGTGACGAACCCGAATGACGTATAACAATTTCACAAAACACTTATTTCATACCTATCATACTGATGTAGAATAGTCTTACTTTAACTGTCCTTTCCCTTTGTTTTCTTCATGGTACATAGTCACCGAGATGTTACGACCCACATAACTGACTGTATATCATTGGTGACCGTCTATTGTATGGAATAAATTAACAGCGTTGTCCTTGTTAATATTATGATTATATAGTAATATCAAATAAACAACCTGAAAATGTCTAATTTTGTTTGTATCGAATGAACCCTTTTACTGTCGATTTGGGTATGAAAATACAAAATACCTTCGCACCTTATTAGAACCAACCCGTAAATGTACACAAGAGTAGAGGTCAAGTGGAATTTGTTATAATTCACCTATACTCGTGAACTTTTGTAGTGTACTGAGGTAATGGATATACATTTTGATCTCAATTCTGTCTTTATGTAAATACTAAATTTACCATTTACTTGACGTTTGTTAATTCAAAGTTATACCTAAGTTAAAAGTTTATCATTAAAAAATTAAATTCCCTACATCTTGTTTTTTTTTAGATAGAACTATAAGATAATAATTTTGATTTTGAGTCTTCATTTTCCCTAATACGACACTATGAAGAGACTGTCTTCTCTTGTAACCTTCGTCGACATCGGTTTTAGTACAACAGAGTGTACTTTCCTACACTTTGGTGGTGTCTATGATTATCATAGACTCCTTCTTCGGTCCACTAATGGTTCCGATTAGTCGTAAAGATTTTTGAGTCTATTTAAACTCTGATATTATCCTAATGTGAGAGACGATGAGTTCGGTAGTTATAAACGTATACTTTGACCATTCAAAATCTTTGACAGTTTCGCTAAACACGGTTATTGTCTTGAAAAGAAAGACGTTTCTTTTTTATCCTCTATTTTCGTGAGGAAGCTTCATAAACGAAACTTTCGAGTACTAATCTACTCTGAGTTAGTAATCTACTCTGACTATAGTATTCTCTCTCTCTCTTTCTTCCTCTCTTTTTTTAGTAAAGTTCACGATTAATATCCTTTAAGTTTTAAGTCCCACTTATCATCTTATGAAATAAAAATAATTTGAATGGAAAATTTTTTTACGGTTTTACGGTCACGACTGATTTCAGTGTACTCAGTCTTGAATCCACTTTCTTTTATAAAGGAAGATATTTTATCCTTTTTTTTTCTACAATGTTCTGTAATGTATTTTTACGTATGATAACTAAATTCCTACGTATGGAACATTTTTATAGAATTGTTTTATCACGGTTTTACGTTATCGTTACAATATCTCCGTAAAGGGATATCGACTGGTTAAGTTAAAGTTAACTTGTCTTAGTAAATGATAAAAACTGATTACTCGTAGATTTACTATTCAGACTAACGTTCTCTTGACTAAGTGACGACGACGACGACGATTCAGCGAAGTTAGTACAGGCTGAGTATCGTTGGGGTACCTGACGTCGGATGGTCCGAGGAGGCGGGTTCCCTAGAAGGTCCGTTCTCATGACCTCACCCCACGGTAACGGAAGAGTCTGACTAAGTGATCTGTTCGGGTTTACCTAGTCGAATTTCCTAACACTCAGTGAGAGTGGTCAAGAAGTCATTGTATGTGTTCGCCAATAAACACGGTTTTACTGGTACAGGTACATACAATTGACAGTTCAAATTTTTAGTGTGGAGGGGGGTGGGGATTCTCTTAGTTGAGATTTGTGTATTTTCTTGAAATCCGAAGGAAGAGGTAATTTCCTCGGTGATCGGGGTACACCGATAAATATAAGTTTGAATTTACTTAATTTTAATTAATTTTAATACAAACATCAAGGAGTCGGTATAATCGAGGTAAAGTTCACGAGTCGTCAGTGTACCCTGAGTCCCGAAGGTATGGCCTCTCGTATCTATGTCTTGGAAAGGTAGTCTCGTCTTTTAAGATAACCTACTGTACCTAGGTCTCTTAAAGTAACCGACTTTAATTAGAAAACACAGAATCTCTAATAGGTCAATAATTCAGAACATCCTCAGAAGTTTCTATATTATTATAACTTGTTTTCCAATAACTGATGGTGTCAAAATTGAAAGATGTTTACCTGTTAATTTTCTAAATTTTTTTATCTAAAAAAAAGAATTAACCGATTCTTATTTTTGTCCGCATTACAATGGATCATCTGATAGTATACTTTTATTCGTGTTATATTGATCTCCAGTTTATTTTACTCACATAAGTACTACTGAATTTTTTTAGACATTCTAATTGGTTTGAAATTTTTAGTCGGGAGAAGTAAGTACTGAACACACTTACACTTAAGTCATACACTAGTCTATAGAAGACATCAATTTTCCGTATATAAAAACTGGGTTGATATACTCAGATAGGTTATCTTTCATTCCCAAATAATATCTTCCTTCGAATAAATCTTACTAAAGATCACCGTTTTTGAACCTTTGTTGTACTTATATGTAGTTATTTCCTTATCAACTTTTTGAATACCATGTAAGTTTTATATTTTAATATTTTAATAAAATTTCTTACACAATCTAAAAGGTGGAAAGTACATATTGTAGATCTTCATGTGTTTATACTACATAAAATTCGATTTTTCACGTACGTTTTTTCTTTATGTTTTGGTATTCTTGTATGTTTTCGTTTCTTATTACTTCCTTCCATTCATGTTAATCGTTTATGTTTTGGTTTTGTTGATGTAATTATATGTTAAATGTACTTGTATTGTTTCAACACCTTACAATATATGACACGTAAATAATAATAGACACAGACTCTCCATTCTTTCCTAAAATGTCCTCTCAATAGTTAACACAGAAATGTATAAAGAAGTAACTAAAAGAAGAAGGTTCCTCGTAGGTAGAAGACGTTAAATTTTTGTAAATCAACTTTTGTTAAGTAATACTTCGAAGATATTTATTCGGGTGAAACGTTTAATACCTATACCGTTATTTATAATTATCTAATCTGAATGTATCTTGAAGTATTAAATATTTCATGAAAGTATGTATAAAATAGGAATGTTCCTGGATCATTCCCACTATTAATCGACTTTCTTGTAGGTCAATTATTTACCACCTTGGTCCTAATCGTAGGTTCAGAAAACTTAGAGACAAAGTAGAAGAAAGGGCGACATAACGTCGACGAGGCTTCTTGTATGGGTTTCTTTTTTACAATATTTTTCTCTTTAAATCAGGACTTTTTCGAGTATACCGTTCAGAAAGGTTAAGGTAATAAAATCATGAACAGAAGTCATGGTAGTAGAGAACAGGATGGGTTTAGGAAAAGTTGGTAAAGATTTATTCCTACTCAAACATTAATCCTATTTTTCGTATACACACTTCTTGATACAAACAGAGTCTCTACATAAAAATACATATTTTATTACGAATTGTAATAAAAATTGACTTTATATTACAATTTTAAGTAAACGTAGTATCATCGTGGGAAAACTGAAAGTACGTAACCTTTTCCTTTACCGTCGGGTGAGGTCACAAGAACGGACCTCTTAGGGTCTCTGTCCCCTCGGACCACCCGACGGTAGATACCCCAGTGTGTCTCAGCCTGTGTTGACTTCACTGAATCGTCATCGTAGTCGTCGTCGTGGTAGTCGTCGTCGTGGGAAAACTTCTTTACCATGCATCTATTCAAAGACACATAACAATTTCGACGTCCTAGGTATCTGTAGTTCATAATCTCCTTTCGTGTCATACAGAAAACTTATTATTTTACTTTTCCCCTTCTCATTCGTGACTATTTCGGTCCTTCCGTTTTCATGCCTTCCTTCCTTCACCGTCTGTTCTCATCGTAGCAAAAAACGGAAGTAAAAAGTCTATTTCGTTTGAACAAAGACTTTTCACTTAAATTGAATGTTTATTACACCAAATTTACGTACTCAAGATTAAAACAATACTATTACTCATTTGACTCCAACGACGATACCAAATCAACGACAGTACAGGCTGAGAAACGTTGGGGTTCCTGACATCGGATGGTCCGAGGAGACAGGTACCCTAAGAGGTCCGTTCTTATGACCTCACACAACGGTAAAGGAGGAGGTCCCCTAGAATGGTTAGGGCCCTAGTTTGGACGTTGAGGACGTAACCGTCTACCTAAGAAACGGTGACTCGGCAGACCCTTCGGGGTTTGATTCCATCTATACACGTCTTAAATAGGTCTTCTTTTCATTGTAAAATTTTATCATAACTCGTTTGTTGTTATCTCCCTACATATCAGAGAGTAATTCTTACTTAGTCAAGTTTGTCTCTCCAAAACAACACGTCACACGATTTGACATACCCAATAGACTTCAGATAAAAGTCATAACCGTTTATTCTAGTAAAAAATTCAACTGTAGAAACGTTTCTTTCCTGTAACTTGTACTGGAAGATTTGAAGTCAACCTTTCCTGACACCTTATTACGGTATGTTAAAGGTTCGAAGTCGGACGTAAACAGTCAAAAAAAAAAAAAAAAAAATCACGTCCAGGCATAAACAAAAATCATTGATCCGTATGATCCGTCGAGTCTGTGAATATTTATAGTATTGTCTACGAGAATGGGGGACCTAAAGACTTTTTGAAGGTTACCCTTTTTACCCGACCTTAGGTTTCAGTTTTAGGGACTCTTTATCGTCTTTTATCTTTTGTCTTGTCCTCCCTTTTTTTTTGTTTTTTGTTTATCTGTTATAAACTAATCGTTGAGACTCACTAATGATTTAGATTGTAACAAAGGGGTCCACTGACCTTAGTAAGTTCTGAGTGTAGTACTCAAAACCATATGTGAAAAGAAACTCAATAAAACAGGTAGGTAGACAAAAATCTCTACTTATGTTAAGTACTATTCCGTAAAATTTCGTCATGTAGACAACGTTAACTTGATATTACGGAAAACTTTTTATTTTTCCTTCCTACCATTGAAGTACTTATTCTCTCCTTATCATTAAACAGTCTTCTTTGTAGACTCATCCGGAGTTTCTCACCCTCTTCTTGACTCTAAAAGTGTACAAATATCTCTTTGGTCACACTCGAGAAGTTGATCTTCTCCCTTTGTATTTCTACTAAATAGAAGTTAATATTCCTCAGGTTATATTATAGGTGCCTCAGTATTTTGATAATGTCTAAGGGTTTAAGTCTTACCTTGAGACTTCCGTGGTCGTCTGTTTCCCTTTTCTGGATCTTTGTAAGAATATCTAAAAAAGAGAAAGAAAGTGATATGTAAAATTTCAATAAATGTATATAGTAAATTTTACGTCCTCACTTTCCATTTAAAATCATAGAGTACACGATTTAAATGACAGTTCAAAAATAAAGATAGTCGTACTTTCTCTTCAAAATATTTTGATATATTCATCACACGATTTTCAAAACATAGATGTCTTAATAGTGATTCGTACACCGTTCCCGTAATCTACGAATGATTGAGATACCTTTTATAATGGTTGTATAAACCAAAATTGGTATTGTCCACTTTGTTTGATGGGAGATTTATAAGTCCCTTTAAGATGTTATTGAATAATAACGAATAGTTGTATCTATATTCCCAGATAAAAAGAATAAGGTAACAAGTAACTCAGATGTGTGAATCTAACGTATCTTACCTTAAACAAGTGAGGTCGAAATAAGACACCGATCGTTCTGGAAAGACCTGATACTCACATTATGATTTTTAAGAGGTTAATCACCGGGGCCTTTTGTGACCCTTGTATCCTTAGAGGAGAGACGGGGAATAAGGGACTCAGACTCAACAACCAGTTATTAGACCGTTCTCTATTCATAGTAGCAGAGGAGATTCAGCAAAGCTGAGAATGAATAGGAGTTCCTCTTGTACTCTTACAGGTGGAGGGGACGGGTCCCATCCCTTTTGTGTTCTCAGTCCCAACCAATCTCTATAAAAACAATAACACTCCGAAATTACACAAATATAATATATGGACCACTAGCGTTCGGTAGAATACCCCCTTTACCCATTTTGAACTTAACGAAAGAACAGAGAATTACGTGACGATTAAGATGACTTCTATAATTAATTAAGTCACAGAAACTAAGATAGAAAATTAATACCTTCGTTCGATATATATTATGTTTACTCATTTTATTGTTAGGCCACGTGTTATAAACTTGTACGATATCTAACTTTAACTGTCAATAACTAATTCATATAATCAGATCAGTTAGTGAGTTTAAAAGTTATTGTATTAATATTGAATATTTTGATATAAAATATTAATCCAGATAATAAACTATTAAAGGATGTCGGAAATAACAAGGTTCTACTGTCCCGAAAACAAACAGAAAATGAACGGACTATTATAATACATAAGTTCCTTATAAAAAACTTCTTTTCCTTTTATACTTACACAAGATCTTATCGTCCTTTTCATATAAAATGGACCTCCCTACAAACTTCTCATTTCCACCCTTACGAGTACCACACAAGTCTTCTGGCACTACTCTAGTTGGACTGAACTTGTCTTCAAAAATCTTTTCTCGTATTTCTCTATCCCAACTTCTTAATTTAACCTCGGTCTAATGGTCCCCCCGACTTTCAGGTAAATTTATTAACTAAAACAAGACATCTTAATTATCAGTTTTACTGTATCCCTGGTTGTCTGTGAATAGAGATTCAAAACCATTTTTTACTAATGATTGATATTATTTATGACGAGTCATTCGTCTTCCCCCTTTTACTAGAAACATGTATTATATAATGTAGAATATGAATATTCTACATGAATATCATGTATAATATAATTTATGAGACCGATTGAACCTTGGGGTTTCAGGTCTAAGTATTTTCCAATTTTGGAACTTGTTTAAAGGTTATAGGACGTCGTCATTTCCGTTCACAGACGTTTTTTTTTTCTTTTGTCTTCTTTATGTAGTAACTATAAAAACATACCATAAGGTACCAAGTGTTTTAGGAATACCTTTATCTTGTTTAGAGACCCACCTCAAGTCTTTCGAGATATCCGTAATTGTCACCCAATTCCTACACCCTGTCTAGTCCGTTCCCTACCAAAACTAGACCTCTGTTCTATAATCCCTCTCAGAGTCGTCGTATCCCCGTTTCCTGTTTTGGACTGTAAATAATCACAATAAATCAGAGAGTCAGTATAGACTGAGACGTAAGGGTACCTGACATCGGGTGGTCCGAGGAGACAGGTTCTTTAAGAGGTCCACTGTTATGACCTCACCCAACGGTAAAGAGGTCATAAGAACTGACCTAAGGACTACTTCCGGACGATACACATTTTAGGACCTGAGATCTATGTGTTGGAGTCAATTGTCCATAAACTAATTGAGATCCGAACGGACCTTTTAGGGTGCCTACCTCCTCGGACCATCCGACATCAAGTACGATTCCCAGTCTGTACTGACTCGCTGAAGGGCAAGTGAAAAGTGAAAGTACGTAACCTCTTCCTTTACCGTTGGGTGAGGTCACTAGAACGGACCTCTTAGGGTCCCTGCCTCCTCGGACCACCTGACGGCAGATACCCTAGCGTGTCTCAGCCTGTGTTGACTTCGCTGAATCGTCGTCGTCGTCGTCCGTTCTCCTTGATACGATGTTCCCCTAGACCGTCTCATTACCTCTGAGTCTTTGAAGATACAAACCCAATTGATGATTTAGAAAGTTAGTGAGAGTCGGAGTACCGTCAACACTATACAAACAGTTAACATGAACTCACTTATACCAACAATGAGTACCTTAAAACTGATCTGTTAACGTTAGTGAAATTATCAACTTAGTTTTAGAAACCCCCGGTTAAAATTCTTTCTTACAGTCAGTACCATATTAAACTTTCGAGAAGACAACTGTGGAAGACTATTTTAATAAAATAAAGATCGTGGTTTGTCCTTTTTAGTCAGTGACCAACTTTCTTCATTTACAGGACTCGGTTGTTAACTGACAAGAAAAGTTTTTACAAACATATTACTACGACCATCTTCTTTCCTACCTCAATACTTAACGTTTCTATAATTCTTTTTAGTTAGAGTCTTACAAATCTTCAAAATCTTTACGGAGGTATTTAAGTAAAATGAATACAAAAGAAAATTCAATGTGTTTACATATACTAATCCATATACATGTATATAAAATTTTCTTGAGAAAGTTATTCATATTTTATTTTACAGAAAATGTATTTTCATATTTTAATTTTCGTTAATGACTCGTGACACAGTGTCATTAAGGAGAAGAATGATACGTATTTATTGGTTTGTAGAAATTTGGTTACCGTAGAATATAAACTACTTTATGTATCAACCAAGGTTCTTAACATGATTTTCTAAATATTCACCACGAAATGACACAGGAGTAAAGATCAGATGTGATGTCAGATGTGACAGGACATGAAGTCTATACGTTTTATTTGGTATATACAATTCAAGTAAAAATGTTAGGATGCATATCGTTTATCGTTAAGGTAATCTGAGATGTAGACAGATTAATGTTTTGAACAAGACTTAGTTCCGTCGTCACCTAAAGCTGAAGTCACACACGTTAGTAGTGGGTCACTCGAACCATTTATAAATCAAAAGACGTGATAAAGGGTTCTATAAGACGAAGTTATTCATGTCATATCTGAGACCTTATACGTAACAATTGTTTATAGATTTAACTAAAAAATCGTCTTCCAAACGTATGTAGTGAATTTCAAGAAGAGATAATCTACTACCATTTGCATTTTTCCTTGTACCAGTCGGATAAACCACGTGTGTTAGTTATCATCTGTCGTCCTTCCGTCTAACTTTTAATCGAGAGGTACAAGGGGACCGTCAATATGTTCTATCTGGGGTCTCAGACGACCTTTTTATCAATTTCTTGTTCATGTCGAACTTTTTATGACGTCTACCACTGACGTCGGTACTTTAATTTTCTATGAATGAGGAACCTTCTTTTCAATACTGGTGGATCTGTGGTATAATTTTTCGTCTCTGTAATGAAACGGTTACTTCCAGGTAGATCAGTTTCGATACCAAAAAGGTCATCAGTACATACCTACACTCTCAACCTGATCTTTCGACTCACGGTTTCTTAACTACGAAAACTTGACACCACAACTTCTTCCGAGAACACTCAGGGAACCTGTCGTTCCTCTAAGTTGGTCAGGTAGGATTTCCTTTAGTCAGGACTTATCAGTAACCTTCCTGACTGCGACTTCGACTTTGAGGTTACGAAACCGGTGGCGTACCCTTCTTGTCTGAGTAACCTTTTCTGGGACTAAGACCCTTTCTGACTTCCGCCCTCCTCTTCCCCTACTGTCTCCTACTCTACCAACCTACCATAGTGGTTGAACTACCTGTACTCAAACACATTCGAGGTCCTCAACTACTACCTGTCCCTTCGGACCACACGACGTCAGGTACCCCAGCGTTTCTCAACCTGTGCTGACTCGCTGACTTGACTTGACTTGACTTTTGGAACTTACGTAGTCAACACTTCTAATCTGTTTAGGTCTTCTTTGATCGGTTAGTTTATTGATAAGGTCATCTATATCCATCTCTCATAGTTCATAAATTGGTTCAGTGAGACGTATACTCAACGTTTGTATAATTCTTATCATTCAAAGTCTTACACATTTTTACAATATTATTGAATAGTTTAACAAAACGAATATATACAAAATTACATATATTTATTGCGATATACTAATATATGAATATACAAATTCCCGAAGAGTCCACCACGATCACCATTTATGAACGGAGGGTTACGTCCTCTGAATTCTCTACTCCCAAGTTAGGAACCCAGTCCTTCTAGTGGACCTCCTCCCGTAACGTTTGGTGAGATTATAAGAACGAACCTGTTAGGGTAACCGTCTCCTCGGATCGTCCGATGTCAGCTATCCCAACGTTTCTCAACTTGTACTGACTTCGTTGAATCGTACGTTCGTGTATATATAAAATTTCTCAAGAAAGTTATTCTTAAAAATTTAGAAGTAAGTAATTATACCTTAATATTGTAGTTTAAAGGAAGATTTTGTTACAGGATAAAATACTATACAATTTAGTAGTCAAATCCTCTTTTGTTACGAATTTTATTTTATTATAAAACATATGAGAGTCTATTGTAGACTCGTGTGAATAGATTAAAGTGACGGAGATGAAGATTTTTTTTGGAGTAATTTTAATCTAAAATTATTTAAGTCTTTTTATAGTTTTGTTTTAGGTGTCTTATTTTTAAAACTAATTAAAGAGGGTGTTTATCATCCCTGTATTGGTCTACCCTCTTTCCTCTGTGACATGAACCGAGGAACTATTATGTTTTCTTATATGGTGTACTTTCATTTGCCCCCCTTTGGACTTTCTCGAAATAAATGAATCTTTGAAATAGTTGATTATTTACAACCTTAGTCTCTATTCAATAACCCGTACGTGTTGTATTTATAAAGAGAGACAGTGAAGACCCTTCGTGTGGTCTGGTTTCGTCAGTGGGACTTAAACCTAAGATATCGTCACGAAATTGTTCGAGTAAAACCGCACCTACCTTTGTGATTAAGGAACGATGGTGTCTTTTACGTCTTAATTAACTATGTCTTCGGTCGGATTATTAACCGAAGGTGAGATATCGGTCGTTCGAAGACACAAAGATTTAATCGTTACATTTCAATACTTGTTCGATTTGTAAAGATGAAACAAAACAATCCTGACTTGACAAACTAGAATAGTTTTGTCCTTATCTTCGTTAATCTGTCTATAGTAGATGAAAAAAGATGACTATTTCTTCTTTTGAGAGAAATTTTGTATTAAAATTTTCGAAGTGATTTGTATTCTTGTGTTAAAATTAATTTGTCTTTATTTGGAAAAACATTTGAGAGATTTTAATAAAATCTTTATCTTGTTCTTCCTGTTTTACTTAAAATCTTTTAAACATTTAGACAAAAGTTACTGTAACTTCTTCGCTGACGTAGATATTTTAAAAGTTTTCAGAGTTAATCCTTGGTAAATTTGTTCTTTTTTTTAACTTACCTTGAATTTTTTCTTCAATTTTGGTTTTACTTTCGTCTTTTATGTCTAAGTTTTAAAATTTTGTACTAAGTCGCTTTATCGTTAGTTTATTCTGTAAAAGGTATTACTTTTCTTTTCTTTTTTTATTTTACTATTCTCCATTCTAAATTCTTCATAAAAACAAAAGTAATTATATTATACCGATGACCATGTCCTCGTTCTTTTGTTTTAGAAGTTTCGTAACTTTTTGTACCGTTCAATGAATTAGACCATTTCTAACCTCAATCTTTCCAGTTCTCTTCTTAATTAGTCAAGGGGGGTGGGGGGTTACTATAAAAAAATTTGACTTACCTGACCTAAAGTCTAAAAGAGTAGAAATGCCTCGTTCTGCAAACTTTTGTTTAGATCCATCTCTGGATTCCGTCTCTTAGGTCATCATATACGTAGGTGGATATTTAGGGCTGTGGGTTTCTAGATGTATCCGTCATGTCTTCATACTGAAATTTTTATTCTTTTTCTTTTAAGTTGACTCGTTTAAAATTTCTAGAATAACCAAAATGAGTTACTAAGTACTTAATGGGTCGTAGAGATCGTTTATCTTTCCTTAAGACTCATCGAGAGATTTTTACTTTCTGAAAAATATCCGTATTCCTTTGTCTTTGTTCCATCAATTATGACCTGTTTTTTCACCCAATCAATGACGTTCTGAAAGAAACTCCCCGAGAACAGACCTTTTAGGGTACCTGTCTCCTCGGACCACCCGATGTCAGGTACCCCAACGATTCTCAGTCTTTGCTGACTCGCTGAAGGGTAAGTGAAAAGTGAAAGTACGTAACCTCTTCCTTTACCGTTGGGTGAGGTCACCAGAACGGACCTCTTAGGGTCTCTACCCCCTCTAACCACCCGACGACAGATACCCGGCGTGTCCCAACCTGTGTTGACTTCGCTGAATCGTTGTCGTCGTCGTCGTCGTCCCTAGATAGTCCCCGAAGAGTCTACCGAATTACCATTTCTGAGGAAGACGTTACGTCCTCTGCGTCCTCTACACCCAAGTTAGGGATCTAATCCTTCTAGGGGACCTCTTCCTTTACCGTTGGGTGAGGTCATAAGAACGGACTTCTTATGGTACCTGTCTTCTCGGACCATCCGATGTCACGTTCCCCATCGTTTCTCAGTCTGTGTTGACTCGTTGATTCACGTGAACACGCACACACACACGTACGTGTGTGTGTGTGTGTGTGTGTGTGTGTGTGTGTGTCCCGAGAAAGTTCGTCTAATGGAGTGATCACGACTAGTCTGATAAGGACTGACTGACCAAATTCTAAGGTAAAGAACCTCTCAAGTCAGAGTCAAACCATTGTATCCCTAATCGGATTCGTCGTGATAAAACTCAGATAAAAAGAACAAAAATTTTCTAAGACCTTCTTCTTTTAAGTAGGGTGTACATTCCTATCTCTATGTTTTTCCTAAACCTCACTCATGAGTGAAAAAGGTCCTTACTGTCCTACTAGTATACGTTATTAAAAGTTTTTATAAATTTGTGGTAGAGTGACTTTGGTAGGTTTTCAATGAGTTCGTTATACTTAAAAACTACGTAATAAGTCCTCTTTGACCTTAAGTTTTCTCCATTTTTACTGTAATCAACGACGAAGAGAAATTACAACTAACCACTATAGTTTTCGACACTGGTTCTTCATAGACTTTTGAACTCGTCTTTAAAAGTAGTAGAGTACCTCAATTCCCTCAGTACCTTTAACCCTACCTTTAGTCCTGACCGGTCACTTCTTTCCACGAGTGACCCTTGGATTCCCCGATGTTTTATATTAATTTCAACTTAACTTTTATTTGGTCTCTCATTTTCTGGTCGACGCTACTAAAGTTTCCGACTAACATAATTAATCTAAACAGTAGATAGACGGTCTCTTTTTCATTTAGGAGAAACCTCTTGCTATAATAGGTCTTCGAGTTTACTAGAGATTTTGTAAAGTCTACGTTACAAATTGAATGTTTGTTTTCAATGGGTCATATATTGCCCTGTTTGAATCTCATTTGCGTTGTCGTTGTTTGTTTTATTTTCCTGATGTCTTTTTCGGATTTCCTTTAATAGAATGTTTTGTGTTCTGACAAAGTATACTTTTGTGTTCTACATCTTAAAACCATGTCTTTACTTTTATACATGTTTTTTTAGTATTTACATAATATTTCCGTAGTTATAGTGATGGTCACCCTCTTTTCCCACGAAGGGATTCATTGACATTTAAACAAATCAGATATTTGTTTTCCGTGTCATTGGAAAACAGCGTGACATGAGAGTAACTATTTAAACACAGGTCCCTATACCCGATTCTTCCGATTTTAGTGATTATAAATATAATCTTAACTCGTTAGTTCATTTACCTGTCATCTATTACTCTCGGTCCAAAGAGTCGGAATTTCACTCGTCAATGTTTATTCGTTTCTTTACAAGAAGCATCATTACCTATTCTACACCACTGTAGCCATACTTGAGTACTTAATGGAACTATATCTATGTCTACCGATGTGTATCTTTATCAATATACACACATATTTGTACCCAATTATAGGTACGTATATAAGGGAACAAAACAGTCGACTCTCCCGGATCTTCGTTTCTCGTGCAGATGAAGGGTCGAGTACCAAAGATTGCGGTACTCGTTGTTGTTGTTTTATTGATCACAAGGACTTTTTTTTTCCGACTAAGATCCCAACCCCGTCCTTTAAATGTTCTACAACAAGTCAGTGATTCAGCACAGACTGATTGACACTCGGGTACTTGACGTCGTACGGACTTCAAGGGACAGGAAGTGATAGAAGGTGTCTAACGAGTTTAAGTACAGGTGACTCAGTCCCTATGGTAGGTTGGTAGAGTAGGAGATAGTGGGAGAAGAGAACGGAAGTCAGAAAGGGTCTTAGTCCCAGAAAAGGCTACTCAACCAAGAAGTGTAATCCGTCGGTTTCGTAACCTCGAAGTCGTGGTCAGCAAGACTACTTATAAGTGCTAACTAAAGAAATCCTAACTGACCAAACTAGAGGAGCGATAGGTTCCCTGAGAGTTCTCAAAAGAGGGTGTGGTGTCAACCTTTCGGAGTTAAGCAACCACGAGTCGGAAGAAATGCCAGGTTGAGAGTATAGGTATGTACTGATGACCTTTTGGGTATCGAAACTGATATGTCTAGAAACAACCGTTTCACTACAGAGACGAAATATTATGTGACAGATCTAAATTGTATCGAAAGAATGGAATATTACGGTCTTTTATATCTATACAGAGGAGAAGGGGTTTTACCATATATGTGTTACTACACGTACGATTCAACGAAGTCAGTACAGGTTGAGAAACGCTGGGGTACCTGTCATTGGATAGTCAGAAGAGACAGGTACTCTAAGAGGTCCCTTTTTATGACCTCACCAAACTGTACACGAGGAACCCCAAGAAAGACTGGGTCCCTAACTTGATCGTAAATAATACAGAGACCGTAACCTTCCACCCAAGAAGTAGTGATCACGGTGAACCCTTCGGGTGTCAACTACCCCAATACAGTTTCCTTATATTCTCGATTAACTTTCTAAAGGGTTATCGGTTTCGACCTTATGTGACTTGTTGTTTTTTATTTCGTAAAAATTATCATGTAATGTTATATTTGTAGACAGAGTATGACTATGTTAGTTCACTAATTTA
Source organism: Capra ibex (assembly GCA_006410555.1). Classification (NCBI taxonomy): domain Eukaryota; kingdom Metazoa; phylum Chordata; class Mammalia; order Artiodactyla; family Bovidae; genus Capra; species Capra ibex. The sequence continues at coordinate 53,300,507 of SJYO01052474.1, read as the reverse complement.
ATTTATTTACTCCTCTTTATCTGTTTAAAGGACACGTTTTATTGAGGTTTATTAAAAAATCATGAGACGAGAGTTCCTCTACTTCATAGTGAAGGGTAAGTAATATCCACCCGACATGTAATCACTGAGGGAAGGTTCCTCTTGTACTACCCTTTACCCACCTTACTCCAGTGAAATGTTATCTTTGTGGACGGGTTGTTGGAGTTCTAATTGTAGTAGTAAAAATTCGGTACAACTATTACATAAGAACTATGTTACATTACTCTTACCGTGAAAAGAAAAGACCAGAAAGAGGGGTTTTATGTGTTAGTCTCAGATCAGCACACTGTTCATTGACTATTATGGTGAACTCCTAAATAGTCTTATTGACTGTGTCTTATTGACAGGTCATGAATTTTATGTTTCCAGTAGTTTTCGTTCTTGTAAGTCTCTTTAACAGTGTTGGTTCTTCTTAGATTTACATTATACTGTAGGACAATGTCTTATTTTATCCATTTTTAATTCCTTTAAGTTTAATTCATACCTAAATAAATTAATCTTATATAGTCATAACGAAGTAACTAACAAAGTATCAATGGGAGATTATAACTTCTCATTGTTACCTCCTCTGACACACATCCCTTATACCCGTAAGAGACATCATAGAGGTGTAAAAAACATGTAAATTTCGACAAAGTTTTTTAAAATTATCGTATGATTTTTAATCTCACCGGTTTTATAGTAAATATAATCATGAGTTTGTCTTAATTTGTGAATTCATATTTGGATTTTTTTACTATTTTAAGTATTTATTTTTACCTATGTTCAAGATATATATTTTTAAAAAATTTGACTAATTTATTTAGTTACATTGTACGATTATTTACTCTTTTTTATTATACTAGTATATACTTACGTTTTTTTCGTAGAGATTACTAACTTTTAAAGAGTTGGTAGATTTTGATGTTGTCGTTAGGGGATTCAATAATTTCACGTATATATCTTTTATTTCGTCTTTTTTACTCGAATTGTCAACCTACAACTTTCGGACGGAGGATATTAACTTTTACTCTCTAGTTACAGGTGAAAGTAGTATTAAGTCGTAACATTACAATCAGGACTTTTTATTTTACTCTCTTTTATATATCTTTTACAGGGATCTACTATACTGACATATCTCTCAGATTATATATATATCCATTGGATAAATTAATAATGAGTAACCTTTAGAAAGGGACTACGACCCTTTCTAAATTTCCCTCGTCGTCTCCTACTTTACCTATCGTAATGACTGAGTTACCTATAGTCAAACTCGTTTGAAACCCTCTGTCATCTCCTGCCTCCTCGAACCGCACGACATCAGGTATCCTAGTGTCTCAGTCTGTGCTGAATCGTTGACTTGTTCTGTTGTTGTCGTTAGATAAATTAATATTCACATAAGTCGTCACTACAACAGAAGTTCCTGTTGGTCTTTTTATGAAAAAAAAAAAGTACTAATGGGATTGGTGTTTCTAACACTGTATCGAAGTTTACCGTTATAACTTTTAACTCTTTATTTAAACTAAAATGACCCCTCAGTCATTTAATTCCCTTTACAATGTCCAAAGTAAATAAACCCCTGTTTTGTTTCTCTTGTTGACAAACAACAAAACAAAAAATTAGAATTCCCTTTCCATAACGAACGAACTAACTAACGAACAAAGAGAAAACTGACATTTTAGATAAATGAGTATTTCAGTCTTGATTTTCATAGTCAAAACGAAGACGTCCCTTTTCACAAACGTTTTGTTTGATATTCACTAAAGGAGTCTATTTATTTTTTCATTGTTTGGTAATCCTATTTACCCGTCCTTCTTTTTTTTTAGTTGTGAGTTTTCTTTTATATGTTTCATTTTATGTTATACATTATGTAATTGTTAAATTGTATTACGTTATGAATTGTTAATATTAAATTATGGATACATTAAATTTTTAGTCATTTGATCCTAATTTTACCTTGATGTAATCGATCCTATACTTATAACCTACGTCTTAAGTTTTAACATTAATAAAAGTTTGTACAATTAGTAAGTGTTACTTTTTTTGTTTTCATTAAAGGTAAAATCCATTATTTTCTTTATTTATTCACCGGTTTAATTTTTGTGTGTATTTATTTAAAGATGAATACATGGTAAAAAGAGTTTATCTTTTGCTTCATATTTTTCCCCCATCGCGTGTGTGTTCTTGGTGAAATCTTGAGTGTTTATTGGTTTTTTACCAGAACAGATTTACTTTACTTTTTTGATATTTCGAAAGGACTTTCAGCATTTTCTTCTGGAGTTACTTGACTTTCTCTTGTATAAGGACATTCCCTCTTGAGTGGTGACATTTTTACAGTAAAGAGGAAGTTAATGAGATATTTAGGGATGACCTGAAAATACTTTGAACAGTTCGGTGGAAGTTTACATGACATACACCTTCACTTTCACATCACATTATCGGATGACGTCATTGAAGATGGTCTATGGTTCGTTCGTAAATCATAGATTGTGTTCCACTACAGATTCTGTATCCACTTGAACTAGAAGAACGTGAGTCGTGTACGTATCACAAAATTTCGTAATCAAAAGTGGGAATACGGGATTTCTGTATCTACGGAATGGTTGTTCAGGTTCGTCTATGAAACTAGTCGGAGTTTAAATTTTTGGGAACAGATTATAGTGAGTTTCGTGTCTATAATAAAAGAACGTGACGAATAGACGAGGTGAGGGAGTAAGTAATTGAAAAGGTTGGGTTTCTAGAGGTAATTCTTGGGTAAGGACATCGGTACATACCTACACTCTTAACCTGGTGTTTCTTCCAACTCGTGGTTTCTTAACTACGAAAGTTTGACACCACGACCTCTTCTGAGAACTCACAGAGAACCTGTCGTTCCTCTAGTTTGGTCAGTTAGGATTTCCTTTAGTTAGGACTTATAAGTAGTCTTCCTGACCACGACTTCGACTTCGAGGTTATGAAACCGATGGATTATGCTTGTCAGTTGAGTAATCTTTTCTGGGACTACGACCCTTTCTGACTTCCATTCTCCTTTTCTCTCACTGTCTCCTTCTCTACCAACCTACCGTAGTGGTTGGCTTACCTGTACTTGAACCCCTTTGAGGTCCTTGAATCATTCCTTGTGCTTTTGGACCGCACGACGTCAGGAACCACAGTGCTTCTTAGTTTGTTTTGAACTACTGGCTGTTATTAGAATTAAAACGTTTCAAGAAGAGTCAACGAACGATGATCTTATGATTCTCTCGAAGAAGTGGATATGTATAGTCTCATGTTGTGACGTCACTTTAGGACTATTTTCCTCTGAACAAAATATTTTGAGATTAGAATATTTAAAGTTCATCATAACGTAGGGACGTTTTTAAGACGATCTGAACCGATCGTTATCGGAGGGAAATATGTTTTACGATAATACTTATATCAAGAGATTAAATTACATAAAATTAAAAGATGTTACAAAGATACTTTTGATATTAGTTTACTACCACCATTGATGTATTGTAAATTTCCAAGATATATTGGTTTTCTTGGTAGTTATTTCCAGTATTTACAATGTTAATCTTATTTATAAATGTTATATATTGTCTCCTGGTTGTAGGAAGTATACATTCTTTAAGGGTATTTAGTTAGTCTTTTTAAGTTCGATGATCATCTTTTACAAAGTTAATCCTTTTTTTGTAGATGTCTTCTTTCGTGTTTAACGTTTATATTTTTGAGGAAATTTCGATAGGAATAATATTTGTTGTACTCATTATTAAAATTACTTTAAGTTGATAATCAATTAGTATAATTTGTTCTTTCATTTAGTTACACTTGTTACGAGTATTCCTATTCTTTAAACCATAAGAGTCTGTGATAAATTTTGTCATGTTAAACTACTTCTATAAACGTTCAGGCAAACTACTTTTGAGAGTTCTAAATTATATGGATATAATCTTCAGGATTTAATCGTGAAGAGTCCTAAAGTTTCGTTTCTATACACACGTCACTACAAGTGACTATGTACCTAACGTTATCGTTTTATGATCTTTCATAAAGTCTGACATAAGTAATTCCCTAAAGATTTATTTGACACATGAAATCATGGTGTACTATGATGTATTAATGTTCACTTTATATGTGTGTCTCTTTACCTGTACGGTATTTCAATATAAGAGTTCACTCAGGTAATCCTTATGCGACTTTCGTGTACGTACCTGGAAGGTACTTTTGTTGTCAATACCACCGATTGTCTTGGTCGAGACCTCGGTCTAACAGATCCAAATTTAGGTGTATGGGATGAATGAAATTCATACCGGGACCATTCAGTGAAATTGAAAGGACGGGTTTCAAAATTAGAGATATTTGATTCCCTTTTATGACTCGGGATTTACACCCGTAAGGGAAATACTAAGTAAAATCTTACATTTTACCCGTGACTTATTGTAATCAAGACTCGACACTTGTGACGTGTTTTGAATACCTGGCTTTCAGGACGACCTATTTTTCTTTTTCTTTTTTTAGTCAGGACTTTGAATAATGTTTGACATTGTTTAAAATATTCACCGATAGAGAATTTTTTTCACAGTCTATTTTATCGTAATTCTGAAAACAAAAGAAATGTATCTAAAAATTAGTTCCTTCTTTTGTTTATTATTTTTTTTTTTAGTCCTTCATTTGTTCTACCTTAAATGATGACGTCGTTCAAAAACAAAACAAAACGGTATGGTGGAAAAAAAAAAAAGCGGGTATCTGATACCAAATTAATAATTCCCCACTTCAAATATTACATAATATACTGAGGACATAAGTAAGTATACGAATCAAGTAAGACAACGTGTCACTAAAAATATTCTTCTTTGAGTTTCAGGTAAAGTTCGAGTATATTAGGTGATTTATTTATAACCGATTAAATAATAAAAACATCAGATGTTTTAAATTGTAAATCTCAATTTAATAAAAAAAGATTTCTTTCTTCTGAGTACTGAAACATGTACAAACCTTTCAGGTAAATTTTTATAACAACCGATCAAGGAATATAAATATTTCCGAGTTTGTTTGTTTGTTTGTTTTGGATTAAAAAATTTTTCTTTAACGTTTCCTGTTCACTCATCGAAAGGAACATGAGTAAATTTTTATATAAAAAGGTGTCTATATCTGTAAAATATAAAATTTGTGAGTTAAGAGACTATTTAGGACTGGTTACGTATTTAATAGGTCAACGTGATATATCTACACACATGATTCTCGAATATTTTGATCACCTGGTCTTTATATTTTGTAAAGAACAATATCTAACTTACAATAATGTGCAAATTCAATTTTAAAATTCGACGGAGTACTTTTATTAGAAATGATAAAAATAGGGGGAACATTTGTTCACTTACTTCGTGTTTGACCTTAGTTCTAAAGGCCCTCTTTATAATGATTGGAGTCTGTGAGTCTACTGTGGTGTGAATACCGTCTTTCGTTTCTTCTTGATTTCCCGGAGAACTACTTTGACTCTCTCCTCTCACTTTTTCAACCGAATTTTGAGTTGTAAGTCTTTTGATTCTGGTACCGTAGACCAGGGTAGTGAAGTACTGTTTTCCTACCTCTCTGTTACCTTTATCACTCTCCGATATAAGAATCCGAGGTTTTAGTGACGTCTACCACTGACGTCGGTACTTTAATTTTCTACGAACGAGGAACCTTCTTTTCGATACTGGTCGGATCTGTCGTATAATTTTTCGTCTCTGTAATGAAATGGTTAAAGGTCATCAGTACATACCTACACTCTTAACCTGATATTTCTTTCGACTCGCGACTTCTAAGTTACGAGAACCTGACACCACAACGTCCTCTGAGAACTCTCAGGGAACCTGACGTTCCTCTATGTTAGTCAGGTTGGATTTCCTTTAGTCAGGTCTTATAAGTAACCTTTCTGACTACGACTTCGATTTTGAGGTCATGAACCGGTGGACTATGCTTCTTGACTGAGTAACCTTCTCTGGGACTACGTTCCTTTCTAACTTCCACCCTCCTCTTCCACTTCTATCTCCTACTCTACCAAATTACCGTAGTGGTTCCACTACCTGTACTCAGACTCATTTGAGGCCCACAACCACTACCTGTCCCTTCCGACCACGCGATGTCAGGTACCACAACGTCTCAGCCTGTGCTGACTCACTGACTCGACTTGACTTTGTACACTTACTAGTGGCATACCCAAAAATAATTGTTGATCATTCTATATTGATGTAAATTTAAACAAAAATTTGTTTAATATTTCAATATCGTCTCTAATAGTAACATTTGTGTATTCATATGTAATTATATAAAATGTTTCGGGTTGTAATTTCACAAAACAAAGTACTTCATATATCCATGTCCTTTCTCTATATTTTAGGATTCTACAGTCTCATTTAACTACTTTTATAAACTTTAGACTTTTAACCTTTAATTACCTCAAATTTTCGACTACTGTATTTTTATCTTATATGGTTCTGTAATAGTAGAAGTACTTTATCAATGGATTAAATACTACCAATCTGTATTAATTAATTTAATTTAATTAGTTAAATCTCATAAAACAAAAGTTAATTTTATGTACTTACACTTACACATTTCTACTACAATTTTATAAAAAGTTCAATCATGTGGCTTATGATACAAGAAATATCTAGGATATAAAGACAGTACATTACATATAAACTCTTATGTAATAAGAATAAGTCAAAATAGATGGGGAAATTAAGACAAGTGGACATTAGATGTCTTTCCGTTAGAACGGAACTATAAGAATATGTGATATTTTTGCTAGTAGTGTGATGCAGATCATTGATAAATAGGTGGTTTCAACAATGTTATAATAACTAACATAAGGGATACAAAATTTAGTGTAGAGACAATAATAAAATATAGACATTAACTATGGAAAATTAGGAGTAGTGAATAAAACGGCTATAGGGAGAGAGGGAGGGGAGACCGTTGGTGGTGAAACAAGAGATACTGATAAAAACAAAATAATACAAACAGAAAAAAAAGAAATCTAAGGTGTATATATACTTTATCATACCATAAACAGAAATAGACTGTACACAGTGAATTTTATTGTCGTAGTTCCACGTTTACCGGTCTAAAGTAAGAAAAAGTATTAACTCGTCATAAATGTAATCAACTATACAGTTAGAAGAAATAGGTAAGTAGATAGTTACCTGTCGATACAAAGAAAGTATTAGACTGATGACCTTTAATTTATTACGATGTCACTTGTACTCCCACGTATGTATAAAAACTTAATCACAAAAGTAAAAAAAAGTCTGTTTGTGTTTTCACCTAAACGACTTATCTTACCACCATGATAAAAAAATTAAAAAACTTCTTAGAACCTTGACAAAAGGTATAACCGACGTAGTCAAGTGTAAGAGTGATTGTCACGTGGTCCCAAGGGAAAAGAGGTGTAGGAGCGATTACGAACAATAAACAAAAGAAAAACTATTATTGGTAAGACTTGATTTTTCGGAGAACTACTTTGACTTTCTCCTCTCACTTTTTCAACCGAATTTTGAGTTGTAAGTCTTTTGATTCTAGTACCGTAGGTCAGGGTAATGAATACCGTTTATTTACCCCCTTGTCACCTTTCTCATTGTCTGAGCTTAAGACCCCCTGAGGTTTTAGTGACGTCTACCACTGACGTCGGTACTTTAATTTTATGTGAACGAAGAACCTTCTTTTCAATATTGGTTAAATCTGTCTTATAATTTTTGGTCTCGGTAATGGTTGTTTCTAGGTAGCTCAGTTTCGATAAAAAAAAAAGGTCATCAGTACATACCTACACTCTCAACCTGATATACGTCCTCTGTACTCTCAGAACCCAAACTAGGGACCCAACCCTTCTAGGGACCTCCTCCCGTATCGTTAGGTGAGGTCGTAAGAACGGACCTCTTCCTGTCCCGTCTCTTCCTGTTCAGACCCATCGATCTCAGGTATCCCAGTGTTTCTCAGTCTATGTTGACTTCACTGAATCGTTCGCACGTGCGTACAAGGGAAGATCACCATTATAGGGGAAACCACTCTCTATAAAAAATTAGTATTTACCTGTAACTTAAAACAGTTTACGAAAAAGACGTAGAGAACTTTACTGGTTCACCAAAATAGGAAGTAAAACAATTACACCACGTAGTGTAACTAACTAAATGTCTATAACTTATAAACGTAGAGACCTTATTTAGGGTAAGTTAGTATCACATACTAGGAGAATTACATTAAGAAAATTACATAAAACTTAAACCAAACGATTATAAAACAACTCCTAAAAACGTAGATACAAGTACTTCCTATAACCGGAAATTAAAAGAAAAGAAAATCATAGAAACAGAATAAATCTGGACATTTACTCAAACTCAAAGGAGGAGAAGATAATTATAAAAACTTTCTCAAACTCTTCGTAACCATAATCGATAAGAAATTTACAAACCATCTAAAGTGATCACTTCCGAAGACCAGGACTTAAAAGTAACTCTCTAAAAACTAGTGACTAAGTTGGACGAGTCGTCATTAAATAAACGATTCTAAAAGATAAAAAAAAGTACTAAGACAGAATCATCCAACACACAAAAGTCCTTACATAGGTAAAGAAGACTCGACAGGTGAAAAACTCATACCGATAAAAAATTATCAAAGAGTACGAGGAAAGTCTCTTCTGTTACCGTGGGGTGAGGTCATGAGAACGGACCTTTTAGGGTACCTACCTCCTCGGACCATCCGACGTCATGTACCCCAGCACTTCAGCCCGTACTGACTCACTGAAGTGAAAGTGAAAAGTGAAAGTACGTAACCTCTTCCTTTACCGTTAGGTGAGGTCACAAGAACGGACCTCTTAGGGTCCCTGCTCCCTCGGACCACCCGACGGTAGAGACCCCAGCGTGTCTCAGCCTGTGCTGACTTCGCTGAATCGTCGTCGTCGTCGCACGAGGAAACATAGACATATCATTGTCAACATTACGACGGAGAAAGTAAAGGTTAAAACACATAAACTAAGGAAAGAAAAAAGGAACGACTCAGCCCGATTTTCAAACAGATAAAATAGAAAATTTATTTGGTGTGGAATCAAAGTGACTAGAAAAGACGACAGGAATTCAAGTAAAAGATGACGAGACGAAAAACAATAAAGGAAGGAAGACGATTGAAACCCGAATTAAATAAGAAGAAAAAGATCAAGAAACTCTACATTTCATTCTACAGAGAAGATTATCTTGAATACAACTATCCTTACTACCTATTATTTGTACCCCCTTTCTTTTGTTCTTGTTTATCGTTGACTATTCCTGAGACGTCTTTTCAAGTCAATCAATTCCGTTTTCCTATTAAATTTCCCTCCGTCTGTCCGTTATAGAAATTTACTTAATGTTCTTATTAATTACTATGTTTTTAGTAGTATTTTCATTAAGGATTACCTACTTATTAATCATGTTTATGGGATTCTATTCTTAATTGACATGTAGAAACTCTTTACTTTTATCGTCGATACAACAATTTCGTCCATTCTCTTCTTTACCGTGCGTACCGTGGTCCGTCCATCCGTTTCCAATAACAGTGTATTTTACTAGATAGTTTTTTATTATTATTAAACGTAAAATGAGAATTGATTCACTAACCTTTAGGTAACCTTTAATTACTTAGCGGTGACAAGAATCGTCTTCCCTTTTCAAAGAAATTTTATAAACTATCAAATACAGATAATCTTACAAAACAAGGTAGGAAGTCCGAGGAAAACGTAGTATGAGAAGGAACGGAAACGAAGATGTCGTATTGACCTATAGAAAGTCCGGTAAGTTAAAAGTACTAAACTGGTACGACGAAGAAAGTGGGCTCTACTTACTTAAATATTTATTTACTTACATAGTAAAAATCTGTGACATTCGTTGGTTGAGTGTAAGTCTGAACACTTTATTATTTTGTTGATCTTTCCCTCTTTTGTTCTCTGAAAGAGGTTTGGAGTGTAGAGTGAAGTTGTAATTTCTGAATCACGGACACCGTGGTGGCAAAGAGCCAGTCGGAAGGAGGAGAAAGGTGCAGAACCACGAATCAGCGAGTCAGCACAGGTTGAGAAACGCTGGGGTACCCGACAAAGGACGGTTGAGGAGACAGGTACCCTAAAAGGTCCGTTCTTATGACCTCACCCAACGGTAAAGGAAGAGGTAAGGTGGAGAATAGAGTTATAAATAATACATAAGTAGCTAGTTTTTAAAAGGACATTCCGTTGTGTCGGACTCTGCTTGCCCCTAGACACTACGACGTAAAATAAGAGTCAATTCAGTACATTTCACTTTTGTTCTACTCGTATCTCTCGACATCTGAGGTCTCTCTTGAGACAAATGTACGTTTTCTTCCGGATGTCTAACGAAATTTAATATTGAGCTTGGTCCTTTCTTTTTACATTTTAAGAGAGGAGTCCTTCTGTCTCGACGTAATAAATTTACGGATTATATTTCATCCCAAATATGTCTCAATAAAACGCGTCAAACCCTTCGTTTGATTTCTATACACCTTCATGTCCTGTGTCTGTGGGACAGCCGTCGGAGAACCAGTCTTGTCTAGAGACAACCAAGTTTAGATATGGTTGAACCCTCTACTCCCATTTATATTCCGACCCTCCGAATATTTTATAAGTCAAGTCAAGTCAGTGAGTCAGTACAGACTGAGAAACGCTGGGGTACCTGACGTCGTGCGGTCCGAAGGGACAGGTAGTGGTTGAGAGCCTCAAATGGGTTTGAATACAGGTAGTACAGTCACTCCAGTTAGTTGGTAGAGTAGGAGACAGTAGGGGAAGAGGAGGACGGAAGTTAGAAAGGGTCGTAGTCCCAGAAAAGTTTACTCAGTGAAGAAGCTTAGTCCACCGGTTTCATAACCTCAAAGTCCAAGTCGTAGTCAGGAAGGTTACTTATAAGTCCTGACTAAAGGAAATCCTACCTGACCAACCTAGAGGAACGACAGCTTCTCTGAGAGTTCTCAGAAGAGGTTGTGGTGTCAAGTTTTCGTAGTCAAGAAGCCACGAGTCGAAAGAAAAATCAGGTTGATAGTGTAGGTATGTACTGATGACCTTTTTGGTACCGAAACTGATTTACCTGTAAACAACCATTTCATTACAGAGAGGAAAAATTATACGACAAATCCAACCAGTATCGAAAAGAAGTTTCCTCGTTCGCAGAAAATTAAAGTACCGACGTCAGTGGTAGACGTCACTAAAACCTCGGGTTCTTTTATCGGAGAGTGATAAAGGTAACAAAGGGGTAGACAAACGGTACTTCACTACCCTGGTCTGCCGTACTAGAATCAAAAGACTTACAACTCAAAATTCGGTTGAAAAAGTGAGAGGAGAGAGTCAAAGTAGTTCTCCGAGAAATCAAGAAGAACCGAAAGACGGTATTCACACCATAGTAGACACATAGACTCCAATAACTATAAAGAGGACCGTTAGTACCAAGGTCGAACACGAAGTAGGTCAGGTCGTAAAGAGTACTACATGAGACGTACATTCAATTTATTCGTCCCACTATTATATGTCGGAACTACATAAGGAAAGGTGTTATAATTTCGTATCTCGGTAAAAACATGTTATTCGTCTTCCACCCGTTTTGAAGAATTGTTAAAATGATCTCCTTTGTTATCCTGTATGTTTTGATAATCGAAACTCAAAAGTCTTTATAATTTTGTGTATTAGAAGTACTTAAGTTCATATTTTTTAATTTACTTTTTTCATGACTCTATATATACTTTGTTACGATTCTTTAATTTCTACTTTTGTCTTTTTTTGAAAAGTACTAAATACTCATTTACCTTACTTGGTTGTGGTTCAGTTTGTACATTAAACCCTTTATGTGATTTTCATAGAAATTTTATACTATGGACAATTTCTGTACCATCTATAGTTTTCGACTCTTATATATAGTTATCCTTTTATATCTCTTATATTAAAGTATAGTATCTATTTAATATAAAGACTTTTTATTCGATCTTATTTATTTAATGTTTTTATTTCTTTTTTGTTTTTATAAGTTTTTGTAAAGATTGTACATACACAAAAAGAATTTTTTTTTTGGATTGGATAACTGATATTCTTAAGTGACATAAGGTCCGAGTTTATTACGTTTTTATTGTATTCAAATCGTATAAGACCTTTTCAAAATTTAAAACTATTATCTCTTTTATTTTCAGTATTTGTAAGTACATGTTTTTGTATTTTTTTGTAAAAATCCCTTATAATTCATTAAGACTAAATAATGATATAAAAGTATTTGATGGTGGTTACACGTTTCTGTTGGATTTCTCTATAAAATATACTTTTTATTCGTACGTTTTATTTTTTTTTTTTTTTCTAGAGACAATGGATTGGGGTTTCACGTAATTACCTTTTGTGTTTGTGATTTTGTCTTCCGACCTAAATATTCTACCGTATTAGGACTAAGATAGAGTATAGTAGTAGAAACACTACCGATAAGATACATAAAATTTAATTCAAATCTAGTGAGTAAGTAAGTCACATATATATAAACTCGTTCTCTCACAATTCCATTTAAGAAGCAAAAACTAATTCCTCAGTCTTCATTATTTTAACAAGAACTTATACCTTTAAAACTTTTAGTATTTAAATTAACGTACATAATAAAATTATGATAACATATTTGAAATTTAGTAAATTCTGTCCACATTTTCGTTTCTAAATGGATACATTGGTTATAACATTAATTTTATTAAAGTTTATACTTTTTATTATACATCTTTCTGTTTGATCTATAATCGTATAATTTTTATGGGTAATTCTCTTTTATACATGAACCTATTTTTCGTTATTTAATGTTCTAATATTACATAAACTTTTATTGATTCCGTTTTCTCATTTTTTTTAGATCAATTTTTACACTTTGTCAAAACTTATATCTTTTAAAATTCATAAAAATATATAAAACGGACACACGTACCTATCTCGATTTAATATAGGGATTTAAAGATATAAATAACCATGAACTACCACTAAAATCTTAAACATTAAAGATATAAATGTCAAAGGAAAGAATTTTGATATATTCTAAAAATTTTTACCTCAGTTTTACAGATACTTTTTCGTTTGTTTGTTTATAGAGACCGAATAAAGAATGAAACAAACTCGTCTTATAAAGAGTAAACAGAACGAATTAATTGGTCAGTTCAGTCACGAAACAATAAAATCGTTTCTACTTATTTAGACCCTAATTACCGATACGGGTCCCTTATAAGAATCTATAGTACTGGAACTAAAATTGTACAGAGATCTTTACACCCTGTAATTTACTTGACCTTGAACAAATAAAAAGTAGTAAACTTCTTTATAAATAAGAATAGACTATGTGAACGGGGGTTTCGAGAACTCTAAAAAAAACAAGATGAAAAGGATCGTTTACTGTCGAAACTTCACACATAAAGTAAACTTTTCATCACGTATGTAAAGTTTACAAATTTATGTTGTCTCCCCTTGTTTTTTTGTAGCACACTAATGTTAAACTCCATGTTGAATTTAAAATTTTACCAATAAAATTAGTAGAAAGTACTCCAATGGAATTGGTCGGTAGTCGAGGTAGTGATGCGAGACTAAGACACAAGACTATCGTTATAAAAGGTAAAAACGTTTTCCAGGAGAACGTACGTACGAGTCAACGTAGAGTGAGACAGGGACGCCTGACATCGGACGGTCCAAGGAAACAGGTACCCTAAGGGGTCCGTTCTAATGACCTCACCCAACGGTAAAAAAAAAAAGGGGTCCCCTAGAAAGGTTGCGTCCCTAACTTGGGTGTAAAGGACGTAACGTTCACCTAAGAACTGGTGACACGATGGACCCAATTCGTAATCCAGAGAGAGTAACAGTAGGAACAGCAAAAAAGTCAGACTGAGAAACAGACTGGGGTACCTGACGTCGTGCATCAGGAGGAGACAGGAGGTGATAGAGGGCCTCAAACGAGTTTAAGTGCAGGTAACGCAGTCACTATGATAGATTTGTAGAGTAGGAGACAGTAGGGGAGGAGGAGGACGGTAGTTAGAAAGGGTCGTAGTCCGATAAAAAGTTTCTCAGTCGAGAAACTTAGTCCACCGGTTTCATAACCTCGAAGTCGAAGTCGTAGTGAGGAAGGTCACTTATAAGTCCCAACTAAAGGAAATACTGACTTCCTAATAGAATGGGATATCGTAAAGACTATTAAGTATTGGGTCTTGATTAAGGAAATTTTAGGGAATATGTAATAGGTGAACGATTTAAGATGGGATTTGAAACGTAATAATTTCTTAACAAAAACGGAGAGAAGGGGAGAGACATCCTCCAGAAGGACCGAGGAGAGAGGTAAATAAGGACTCTAGAAAAGTAAGGAAAAGAGGAAAATTACGACTCTCCAATTTAAATCAGGAACAAAAAGAGGTGTCTCTAAGTATAACGTTGATTACGGTTTTCAGTCGTTTCGTTTTGTAAAAGATAACTTGTCTTGAGAAGACTTAAAATACTGTAAAATATTTCGTAATTAAAACAAACCTCAGTCTGTGGAGAGGGGTTTGTGTTCATAAAGAAGGATTGTTTATTGTATGAGAGGACTTTCCTTAAAGCCACTTAATCCTAAATGGACAGGAGAAGACGGTGATAGTGTCTCGGATCAATCAATCTAGTCAGTGAGTCAGAGAGGCTGAGAAACGCTGAGGTACTTAGCGTCGTGCGGTCCGGAGGGACAGGGAGTGGTAGAGGGCCTCAAGTGAGTCTGAGTGCAGGTAGCTCAGGCACTACGGTAGGTCGGTAGAGTAGGAGCCAACAGGGGAAGAGGAGGACGGGGGTTAGGGAGGGTCGTAGTCAGTAAAGGTTACTCAGTTGAGAAGCGTACTCCACCGGTTTCATGACCTCGAAGTCGAAATCATAGTAAGGAAGGTTTCTTTAGGGTCCCGACTAGAGGAAGTGTTACCTGACCAACCTAGAGGAACATCAGGTTCCCTGGGAGTTCTCAGAAGAGGTTGTGGTGTCAAGTTTTC
Source organism: Capra ibex (assembly GCA_006410555.1). Classification (NCBI taxonomy): domain Eukaryota; kingdom Metazoa; phylum Chordata; class Mammalia; order Artiodactyla; family Bovidae; genus Capra; species Capra ibex. The sequence goes on along the minus strand of SJYO01052474.1, from coordinate 53,285,495 downwards.
GTAGTTAAGAAGTCGCGAGTCGGAAGAAGTGTCAGGTTGAGAGTGTAGGTATGTACTGGTGACCTTTTTGGTATCGGAATTGATCTACCTGGAATCAGCCGTTTAATTGCAGAGACGAAAACTTATATGATAGATCCAACCAGTATTGAAAAGAAGGTTCCTCATTCCCAGAAGATTAAAGTACCGACGTCAGTGGTAGACGTCACTAAAACCTCGGGTCTTTTTATTTCAGACTGTGACAAAGGTGACAATGGGGTATATAAACGGTACTCCACTACCCTGGTCTACGGTACTAGGAGTAAAAGACTGACAACTCGAAATTCGGTCGAAAAAGTCAGAGGAGAAAGTGAAAGTAGTTCTCCGAAAAATCAAGGAGAAGTGAAAGACGGTATTTCCACCACAGTAGACGTATAGACTCCAATAACTATAAAGAGGGCCGTTAGACCTAAGGTCGAACACGAAGAAGGTCGGGTCGCAAAGAGCACTACATGAGACGTATATTCAATTTATTCGTCCCACTGTTATATGTCGGAACTGTATGAGGAAAAGGATAAACCTTGGTCAGACAACAAGGTACAGGTCAAGATTGACAACTAAGGACTAGACGTATGTCTAATGAGTTCTCCGTCCAATCCACCAGACCATAAGGGTAGAGAAAGTCTTAACAGGTGTAAACGAACACTAGATGTGTCAGTTTCCGAAACCGTATCAGTTATTTCGTCTTTATCTACGAAAAGACCTTGAGAGAACGAAAAAGGTACTAGGTCGCCTACAACCGTTAAACTAGGGACCAAGGAGACGGAAAAGATTTTGGTCGAACTTGTAGTCCCTCAAGTGCATAGTACATAACGACGTCAGACCGAACCTCTTAAAACTCGTAATGAAATGATCGTACACTCTACTCACGTTAACACGCCATCAAACTCGTAAGGAAACGTAACGGAAAGAAACCTTAACCTTACTTTTGACTAGAAAAGGTCAGGACACCGGTGACGACTCAAAAGATTTGAACGACCGAATAACTCACGTCGTGACACTGTCGTAGTAGAAAGTCCTAAACTTTGTCGAGGTGACCTTAAGGTAGTGGAGGTGATCGAAACAAGTATCACTACGAAAGATTCCGGGTGAACTGAAGTGTAAGGTCCTACAGACCGAGATCTAATCAGTAGTGTAGTAGTACTAATAGACCCAACACCGTCACCGACCCTCCTCGATGGGGCGCAGACTCCAGTCCCCGCCGCCGACCCTCCTCTGTGGGTTGCAGGTTCCAGTCCCCGCCGGCCCTCTTCGGTGGAACGTGGGCTCCGGTCCCCACCACTGGAACTCCTCGGTAGGTCTCGGGGTTCCGGTTCCCGTCGTCGACCCTCCTCGGTGGATGTGGGCTCCGGTCCCGGCAGTCGGTCCTCCTCGTTGGGCTCCTCACCACCGACGTGTCCGTGTCCTCCCGGATCTCCTCGATAGGGTGCAATTCCAGTCCTTGCCACCACCATTCCTCTATGGGGAGCAGGTTCCATTCCATGTCACCGACACGAAACGAACTCGTCGGCACTTCTCAATAGCGTGCGGTACCATTCTCTTTGGGTTCATTCTACACTTCACAACGTTCTCCCGTAGTCTCCCGTCAGTGTGACTTTGGTATGAGTGTCTTTTGATCAGTTAGATTAGTGTGATCCTGGTGTCGGAACAGATTGAGTTACTTTGATTCGGTACGGACGTCCCGTTGAGTTCTGCCCGCCCAGTACCACCTCTCCGGACTGTCTTACACCAGGTGACCTCTTCCCTTACCTTTCGGTGAAGTCATAAGAACGGAACTCTTGGGGTACTTGTCATACTTTTCCGTTTTACTATCCTATGGTTTTCTCCTTGAGGGGTCCAGTAATCCACGGGTTAAACGTTGACCTCTAGTCACCTCTTTATTGAGGTCTTTCTTACTTCCCTACCTCTGTTTCGTTTTTGTTATGGGTCAACACCTACACTGACCACTATCTTCGTTCTAGGCTACGACATTTCTCGTTATAACGTATCCTTGGACATTACAGTCCAGGTACTTAGTTCCGTTTGACTTTCACCAGTTTGTCCTCTACCGTTCTCACTTGCAGCTGTAAGATCCTTAGTCGATTGATTTTACCTGACCTTACCCACTTAAATTGAGTCTACTGGTAATGTAGATGACGACGCCCGTCCTTAGGGAGTCTTCTTTACCTCATCGGTAGTACCAGTTGTTTTCTCAGGTTTTACGTCATGAACCTACGTTAGAGTTTTTACTGTCTTACTAGAGACAAGTAGAGGTTCCGTTTGGTAAGTTATAGTGCCATTAGGTTCAGATACGGGGTTTGTCATTACGACTTCTTTGACTTCAACTTGCCAAAATACTTCTAGATGTTCTAGAAAATCTTGATTGTGGGTTTTTTCTACAGGAAAAGTAATATCCCCTGACCTTACGTTTTCATCCTTCAGTTCTTTGAGGACCTCATTGTCCGATTAAACCGGAACCTCACACCTTACTTCGTCCCGTTTCTGATTATCTCAAAACGGTTCTTTTACGTGACCAGTATCATTTGTGGTAGAAGATTGTTGTGTTCTCTTCTGAGATGTGTACCTGTAGTGGTCTACCAGTTGGGGGTTTAATCTAACTAATGTAAGAAAAGTCGGTTTCTACCTCTTTGAGATATGTCAGTTGTTTTTGTTCTGGTCCTCGACTGACACCGAGTCTAGTACTTGAGGAATAACGGTTTAAATCTGAGTTTAACTTCTTTCATCCCTTTTGTCGATTTGGTAAGTCCATACTGGATTTAGTTTAGGGAATACTAATATGTCACCTTCACTCTTTATCTAAATTCCCGGATCTAGACTATCTATCTCACGGACTACTTGATGCTTTACTCCAAGCACTGTAACATGTCCCCTGTCCGTAGTTCTGGTAGGGGTACCTTTTCTTCACGTTTTTTCGTTTTACCGACAGACCCCTCCGGAATGTTTATCGACACTTTTCTTCTCTCCGTTTTTCGTTTCCTCCTTTCCTTTCTATATTCGTAGACTTACGTCTCAAGGTTTCTTATCGTTCTTCTCTATTCTTTCGGAAGAAGTCGCTAGTCACGTTTCTTTATCTCCTTTTCTTGTCTTACGCTTTCTGATCTCTAGAGAAGTTCTTTTAATCTCTATGGTTCCCTTGTAAAGTACGTTTCTACCCGAGCTATTTCCTGTCTTTACCAGACCTGGATTGTCTTTGTCTTCTATAATTCTTCTCCACCGTTCTTATGTACCTTCTTGACATGTTTTTCTAGAAGTACTGGGTCTATTAGTGTCTTGGATCATTACGATTTTTACACCAAGGACCGGATCACAGTCACGGTGGACACTGGTACTATTTTTACGTCTAAGAACCCAGGAGAAGGGTCGGATGACTTAGTCTTTAAGATTCTCGAAGAGGTAACTAAGACTTTGTACGTTTTCAATTGTTGGTTACTTTTCTTAGACGTCGTTGTCCCTTTTTTGACATTGTACGTACCTGAGTATAAAGATACACTAACCTAGTAATTTATAGTACTGGAACTAAAATTACAAAGAGATCTTTATACCCTGTAATTTACTCGACCTTGAAAAAATAAAAAGTAGTAAACTTCCTTATAAATAAGAATGGGCCATACGAACGGGAGTTTCGAGAACCCCCCTCCCGTTCATATAATCCCTTCATATCCAGACCCTAACCTTCACCCCACCCCTCCTCTATGGACATGTAAGGTTCATCTCAAGACCAGTGCAACGGGACTTGAACGGAGTAGGGGTCGATGTTAGAAGTTATTGGAAGAACTCGGACAAACAAGAGGTAGAAGCAGAAGAGGGTAGTGTGTTAAGTGAAATTAAGTAACACCCTACGGATGTATGGACCGGACCTTAGTTCAGATGGACTTTGAAACAGACACGACAGGTGACCGTCCCAAGCGGGACGAGGGTCCACTCTGACTGACTGACGAGATCCAGAGAAACATCGTAAAAGGATCAAAAGGTACAGACATCGGTATTCGTGGATCATTAAAAATACCACAGAGTGACTCACGGACTCCAGTAGTCGGTAAGAGAGGGGAGACAGACCTAACCTTGTAGTTACAGGAGACCGTAACTCATTGGACGACAGAGAGACTCGATAAAGATCGGGGGGTCGTCGGTTATAAATTGAAAAAAAAAAAGAAAAGGTCACAACACAAACAAAGACGGTATGTCACACTTAGTCGGTATTAATATGTATATCGGGGTTAAAAACAATCTGAACGACTCAAAACGACAGAACGTGTCCGGTCGGAACCCGGTTTACGGACTCCAATTTACGGAGAATCTGGAACTACGGAAGGAGACGAGTCGACAGGAAAGAGTACACAAGGTGAGGTGTCAGTGGAGTTCGAAGGTTGAAACTAGACATGGTGGAGACGAATCGTTCTAACGAGAGGAGAATCCGAGATAGAGGTACGACGCGACAGTCTCAGTAGGGTCTGTCTTTCGGTTGTGTTAGTACTTTGAATTGGACATACAAAGTGAGGAGACTCCTAAGTAGTAAGAAACGACAGACAACTGTTTACGGACCATACCCATACATCAGTTTACGGTCAATTGGGTACTTCCGACTTTCTCTTCAAGACTCAGAACAAAACTTTACTTTAAAAAAAGTTCGATAGTAGAAAGTACTGACAGAAAGTAAAACCGATATAAATCGTTAGGTATAAAAATTTTAAACACCAAAGATTTGTAAAACCTTGAAAAAACTATCCGAGCTGAGGGATTCTTCTCGGACTCGATCTTTGAACCACTTTCACTACATAGTTCCCTCCCGAGAGTCCTCTTCCCCCTACTCCCTTCGACCAATCTGTTCCTTTTGTTCAGTTCGTTTCTACCCTAAAACGGGTCTCATGACCGAAGTAAGACCGGGTCACCCTCGAGACCTCGTACTTGAGTTGGTCTCGGTAAGATGTGATACTCCGTTCCCCCAGTCCAAATACATAGGAGTAAAGTCAGTCAACAACTGACTACCGGTAGGACCCCTCACCTCACCCACCAAACCCCATCCTTACGTATCGAAGGGTCCGTCCAAACGAGGATAAATCGACTTCCTTTAATAGAGTACCTCCCCCATTGAAACCCGGTAATCGTAAGTAGGACGATCACTTCCCTTGTACTCGTCTGTTTCTATTTTCTATTTTTTCTTTTTTTTTTTTTTTTCTTCTTCTTCTTCTCTTCTCTTTTTTCTTTTCTTTCTTTCATAGGTGATTTCAGAACATTTAGTTTATTTATTGAAACCCCTTTGTCACTCACATTTATTCGAAATCCTGAATCACAATTGATGAAAAATTTTCTTCGGAAAAGTATGATCCGAAGAAGATATCCTGACTCAAACAAGTTTTTTATCTTACGATGGTGTATAGAATGTTCTATATAAAAATGTACGGACAGATATTCGGTGTAGAGATAAGTCAGACTCTTTAAGATTTAATAAGTTCAATTTGGTCTTATGAAATAACCTTACAGGTTTTATAGATTATAAATTACAGTTAAAACGATTTATAATCTCTCAAAACATAAAGATGAATTTAACTTATTTCAAAACTTATTAAAGGTTAAAACTTCAGTTAAAAAAAGTCTTTTTTTTGGACTATTATAACTACAGAATTTTAATTGTTAAGTCTAAAAATATTTCTATCGTTTTATTAGTTACAAAAAGTATACATTTGTACATTTTTTTTTCTGTACTAGAGGTCTCTTAAGGAATTCAGTGACGAACGGAAGGATGGTCCCTATATATTGAAGGAAGGAAAACGTATATACGAGTCAGTGAGTCGATAGAGACTGAGAAACGCTGGGGGACCTGACATCGGACGGTCCGAGGAGACAGGTACTTTAAAAGGACCGTTCTTATGTCACCCAACGGTAAAAGATGAAGTAAGAAGGATAATCCAATCGGTAATACTAATCGTAGTAACAACCGCTATAAATTTTAGTAGAGGAATGAAAAAGGAGTACATAAATCTTACGAATACTCACTTTCAGAAGAAAAATTTATGTTGAATAATTTTTTATAAAACTTTTTAGGGATTTAGTTTAAAAGTATGAATTGTAGCGTTAATAACTGTTATAAATAATTTTCACAAATAAGATTAACTACAAATGATAAATAACTTGTAAGTGGTCCAACGTATGTTACGGAAAAGACATGAAAAAAGTGAAGGATTTCTCTCCCTCCAGTAAATTAAGTTGAAATCAGTCGTTTCTTAGAAGTGGTTTCTACATACTTAAATATGTGTACATATTAGAAGACTCCTACTAGACATTGTGGACAAAAGTTAATTTCACTTCCTTTATGGGACATATTACGTACAAGACAGTCTTTTCGTTGTACCCTTTACTCCGGTGATGTAGTGAAGTATAACTTTTCCATCCAGTTAGTTAGTTAGAAACCTTTTCAATGACCATTGAGTAAAATACACTTTATGAAGTGATGTACAAATTTCGTTTTATATTATCCCTTTAGGTGAAGAGTTTCGAAAACGTAATATTAACCACCGTAGGAGTGTACTATCCTCAGTTTGTCTTCTTTTTCTTTACGAAGAGAACCTATGGACTCACCCTTTTTTCAACATAACAGTCTGTCACTTTGATCACTCTTAAACTAATTTTCTTTCTTGCGGATTTTTCCTTCACCCCCATAGAAAGGAATCACAGATGAATCGTATATCCATCTCCTTACGAAGTATCTTCTTTTTTCAGTAGCTAGAAGTTACTACTTTCTTATTTCGACATGGTATATGACGTCTTTTATTCATTTAGAAGTGTGTGGATGTTGGAACTTTTATATTGAAGTCATCAAAAGTCTCGTCTTAGAACGTTTGGAAGGTTCTCCTAAGTATTGCTATCGGGACATCGGAGACTTTGAATATAACTTTCCGAAGATACTTGTAATTAGGTGAAGGGTTACTCATCAGAACTGTCTAAGTTCTTATTTTTAGTTCCTGACCAGTTAACAGTAGGAGTGAGGAAGGGACCGTTAAGTAAACCGTAATACGTCTGGATAGGTGTCTCGAATCGTTCTTTCTGTGACCCTTCTCCCGAACTTTAACTTTGCAAACTTTAAAGTTTCCTGAATTTACTTCGACTCAATCGGACCGTAGCAAAAGGACCGGTCATTTCAGAAAAGTCTGTCATTTTTAGATGTAATTCCTCACATAAGACTTATTTATTTTCTCAGAAGGGTATTCTGTAGACAAAATTAATTTCGACCTTTTACCTCACGAAGTAACCTTTTTGGTTTGAGAAAAGAGCCGAAAGGTCAGACTTCCATGAAAGGACTTAAATTTTAGTCTTTCCCAATTCTCAATTGACGTCATATGACCGTCAGAGGTGGTCGAAAAACTTTATACCCCCAGCAAATGTAAACTATACAAGAGTATAGAAATCACGAGTTAGGTGGAAGATTCTTCGACCTCACAAAAAGATTCTTAAGACGGTATTTATTTTTTTATGGTGGTGAACATTAGACGTAATACAAAATCCGTCGACTGTTGACTCTTGAAACAGGAGTGGACTACTAAACGTCAGTTGAGAACAGTCCTAGTCCCCCGGTCACTGTTCAGCTCTCTAACTTGACCTTGTCTAATAGGGTACCTTCCTAGACCCTTTCCTCTTTTGTCCCTGTTACGATCCAGTGGTGGGAATAATCTCTTATAATCAATTATGATGATCGATCTTTTTGCTTTAGTCACATGTTTCCTACCCTTTACCGTTCTTTTTACGTCTATATCGGACTTGGGTCTAGAGACTTTATCATCTTCCCATCCTCCTACCCACCTCCCGTTCAGACTGGGTTTTTTTCGATGTCGTTCACACTGGTCTCACCGGACGAATGAAAAGATTCGACAACTCTGTCAGTAGTTCAAAGTTTCCCAGTCCAACCGAGTTTCCACACTTCAGTCCTACCTTTTGATTGTCCATTCAACCTTTAGATACTTTAATATGTTACGTCATTTTCGAAGTTGATATTATGTACATGGGATTTCTCTTTTTAAGTTTACATAACACCATATCTTAATCTAAAGTCTTGTAAAACAGTAACAATTTTAAGAATGAACAGTTTGAGAGAAGTCATATATAACTGGAGTAAAATTAACTCAATTTAATAATCGAATTTTTATTTATCACACCAAATTATACGGGATAAGATGAAAGGTACTCGAAGGGATTATAAATAATAGTATCGTCAGTATAGACGATACTGGACTGACTGGTGGACCTATACCATGGATCTGACGGTAGATGACCTTTGATGACGTTTAATGTATACCTTTGTGGTCTGGACGCCGATGACTCAGCGAAGTTAGTACAGGCTGAGACACGCTGGGGTATCTGCCGTCGGGTGGTCCGAGGGGGCAGGGACCCTAAGAGGTCCTTTCTTGTGACCTCACCCAACGGTAAACTTTCACTTTTCACTTTCACTTCAGTGAGTCAACACAGGCTGAGAATCGCTGGGGTACCTGACGTCGGATGGGCCGAGGAGACGGGTACCCTAAAAGGTCCGTTCTCATGACCTCACCCCACGGTAACGGAAGAGGCTTGTGGTCTTGTCTCTCACGTCAACATGTATGTCACTGTATCACCACGTTAAAGACCATCTACTGTACCATTCATATTTTCGTGACACACTATTGAGACGAAAGTCAATAATTACTTATGTTTGTAGGACACATTCAAAGAAGGAAGTTGGACAGACTGCACTAAAACATGTTAGTTGTGGAGTAGTGGACTAACAAGATTTATAAGACAAAAACTGTGTGTCCTTACAAAGATCCAAAATAATTATTTCATTTTTATATATTAAATAAGGTATTTCTTTCAATACTTATGAAGAATTTAAATAGAAAATAGTATTTGTGACTATAAGACTACAAAACAGAAGAGTATTAAGTACAAATATGAGTTTCCCTTATCTTTCCTTTACAATATGAAGTATTTTTCATTATATGGTCTATAAAATTTTGGTAGATTTTACATTATAATACGGATTTTACATTTGAGATTTTAAGTAAAACAACATGACGATTATTTCACCCGGGTCTTTCAATGTCACTAATTTTATTTTTGATAGACGACCATTGTAAATCCTACTCTTATAGTTTGGACCCTTTCTTATCCTAAATTAAATTAGAATTGGTGTGTCTCTGAAAAATGTTACAAGTTAAAAGTATTAAAAAATTTTATTTTAGAACTCCTAGATCTTTAATAAATTTGTTTAGTTAATTGTTCATAAAAAACACGGTTGTTACATACTATATGTAAAAAGATGTTTTCTTCGTACTAAAGAATCATAATATTTTTACACTAGTAAGGTGTATTTTACGTAGTTTTTAATATGGTCATAATATAATCTGAAACAAAATATATTATTTCATGGTGATAATATATTCAATTATATAACCCTTAAAACATAAGAAGAAGTAACCCTTAACTGTAACAATTCTTTCCATTTATCGAGTTATAGATGGTAGATAGGTATTGTCATTTATAATATCTTCACTAAACATAAGTGTTGTTACAATGTATACAGAGACAGAAGACTAGAAATTCAATACGAAGAATTTTGTATAACATAGTTAGAACTTCTTAATATACTGTCGTTTATAGGAACTTTCACATAGACTAAGTAGAACAACCGAAGTCGACCTTTACGTACTTTCAGTACATTCTGTCCACGTAGAATAATAAGTTATTGATGTGTCATAATTTTAAGTGTTTAGGAGAAGGTTTATTCATGTAAGAACTTAAGTTACTGGAAACGATAGTTTTGTCAGGAATTATATACACTGACCCAAATACGACTGACCCAATTTAAATAAAGGAGTCACCTTTATCTTTTACTGTACTGTAACATATAAATCCGATGAATACTGACTCAAGGTACCTTGCTATGGATTAGTGTTCTTGGGAGTGATTTTTAGAGAAAGTACAGTTTTAATTACAAGTGTATAAGTTAAATATAATATACGGTCAGAGTTGAAAGAGACAATTCCTTATTTAGACCAATGAATAGGTGTATCAAAAGGTAAGATATAATGTTCTAATAGTGAAAATTCGAATACCCTTCTCAAAGTCATAGTACGAAATCGAAGTTGTAAGACTTCTTGTTTAGTACACAAGGAGTGGACCTAAAGTCAATAACGAAAAGAAATCATAAAACCTAAGTCAATAAAGATATCACTCTGTTGTTTCTGAGTAAAAGGGGTCTCTAAATCGGAACCAGGATACAACCAATCACAATGTCTCTTTACGATTCCTCACGTTATAGATCGGTTTTTCAAGTCGAACCTCTCTTTTTACGACATTACGAAAAGATTTCTGAGGTAAACGGAAAAGATTTCAATACTTCTTTTCGTTACTTTACTGTCGTAGAAAAATTTATAAAGGGTGATTGACGGTATCTTGCGACTAGGACGGATTTTCAGAGTCATATGTTGACTTTGTGGAGATAAAATCCTGTCTTGAAGTTCGAACTACTGTATCAAGTTGATTTCACTTAGAAGTGGTCTAAAGACTGTTGTAGAAGATCTCCACAGGTTAGTTTAGATAGTGACTATGAACACGGATGTAGTAATAAAAACATCAGAAGTAAAGACTGTTACTAAAGGCAGATTCTTTTTATTCAACGGAAGGTTTTGGTTTAGTTGAGCCGGACCATATATCTTTGAGTAAGGTTTACTACTAGTGAAATTCCTCTGCTTATGGTACGTCACACATCGTTCACGAAAAAACAACAAAATCGAAGAGGGAAACACAAGGAAAACGAAATTGACATAGATGAGGTTTTAGGTTTTCACGAATCTTTTTCGTGTAAACCTAATATGTCGTCTAGTAGGTTAATCTTATGATCGAGTGAGTGATTTTGTAAATGGGTTGACTTCCTATGTAGGTTAGTCGTCCGAAAAAATAACGTGTACGTCATTTAAATCCATCCCTAATGTTCAAGTGTCAATTTGTACAAGGCAATTCTCTTCATATATAACGTCTCTTACCAGAACGGACTTTATATGTGTATATGAACCAGGAAACTCCATTACAGAAAAATTTTGTCTTTTATGGAATAAAACAACAGATCGTATAAAATTAGTTGAAAAACAAATATGTGAGGTAGATACAACATACACATTGAATCCGGGATGACGTATACACATGGGTGTATACAATCTTCATTTCACCTTAAAGTTTCAGTATCTTTTGTAGATAAATTTTTCAATCATTCGATATGGTTTACCAAAAGGTTTCATAATATGTTTTTAAAAGAAAGTGGTCATCACATACTCTATAAGACGACGAAATTTTAGAATATTTTTAAACCATAACAGTTAAAAATGTCGAGAAAGTCTTCCTACAATCACCATATAACATCATTAAAAATGAACGTAAGAGGTCACTAATTACTCTAACGAGTGAGAACATAAAAGTGACCGGTTAAACTATATAGAATAAAACACTTCACGGACAAGTTTAGGTAAAAGAAAATCTGGGACACAAAGAGGTTACTATACATCAAAAGGATATAAGATAGGTCTTATGTCTTATATCAGAAAAGATCTAATACACTTAACGTTTATAAAAGTAAGTAAAAGGAAAGAGAGAATTACCATTGAAATTGTTCATTAAAATTACATCAGACCAAAGAGTCAGAAATAATAATAATAATTACGAAAATCCTCAGGGTAAATTTTTATAAAGAGATTCTATTATTTTTGCGAGGAAATACAAAAGACTTTGGAAAACAAAACGGAGGGTTTCGTATGTCACTTAGTCGTTAACAATGAAATATATACCCTCCTTTTTTCCAGTTCAATAAACAAAAAGGGTATACCTGTAGATGAACCGTAACAGGGTAAACAACTTTCCTTTTAGAAAGGGGTGATTGGATATCACGGTGGGAACATGGTATATTTTAGTAGACATGAGTACTCCAACGAGACTATATGGACAAGACAAAATGACTAAATATAAACAAACAGAATCAGTCATTAAAGTATGAATAACAACGAAATGTCAACTCGTATATATAAGTTATCCCCGAAGGGTCCACCACGTTATCCTTTATTAGACGGATAGTTACGTCCTTTACGTTATCTACGTCCAAAATAGGGACCCAGTCTTCTAGGGGACCTCATCCGTTACCGTTGGTTAAGGACGTAAGAACGGACCTTTTAAGGTACCTGTCTCCTCGGATCGTCCGATGTTAGATACCCCAACGTTTCTCAGTCTGTACTGACTCACACGTGTACGTGTGTGCACATGTGTGTGTGTGTGTGTGGGGACTATTAGACTATTCTCTTTAGGATAGTGGAACATACAAAGGTCCGTACAGAATCAAACCTTCATTGGAAACGTAAAGGTTTGGTTATTGTCAAATGTTACAAGTACATTCTTGGTAGACCGTAAGAAGGACCCTAATGTGACTTATATGCTTAGTTAAACTCCCTTACATTGAAGAAATTTAATAATTTAGGGAAATAATAACCTGGGTCATAGTCAAGTCAAGTCAACGAGTCAGTACAGGCTGAGAAACTCTGGGGTACTTGGCGTCGTGTGGTCCGGAGGGACAAGTAGTGGTCGAGGGCCTCAGGTGGGTTTGGGTGCAGGTAGTTCAGCCACTACGGTAGGTCGGTAGAGTAGGAGACAGCAGGGGGAGAAGAGGAGGACGGGAGTCAGGAAGGGTCGTAGTCCCAGAAAAGTTCACTCAGTCGAGAAGAGTAGTCCACCGGTTTAATAACCTCGAAGTCGAAGTTGTAGTCAGGGAGGTTACTTGTGGGTCCTGACTAGAGGAAATCCTACCTGACCAACCTAGAGGAACGTCAGGTTTCCTGAGAGTTGTGGTATCGAGTTTTCGTAGTGAAGAAGCCGCGAGTCGGAAGAAATATCAGGTTGACAGTGTAGGTATGTACTGGTGACCTTTTTGGTATCGGAACTGATCTACCTGGAAACAACCGTTTCATTACAGAGACGAAAAATTATACGACAGATCCAACCAGTATTGAAAGGAAGGTTCCTCACAGAAAATTAAAGTACCGACGTTAGTGGTAAACGTCACTAAAACCTCGGGTCTTTTTATTTCAGTCAGTGACACAGGTGACAAAGGGGTAGATAAACGGTACTTCACTACCCTGACCTACGGTACTAGAAGCAAAAGAGTTACAACTCGAAATTCGGTTGAAAAAGTGACAGGAGAAAGTGAAAGTAATTCTCCGAGAAAACAAGAAGAAATGAAAGACGGGTTATATACGAAGGTAAATAAATCCAGAAGACATTAGATAGAATTACTATAAAGATCACGATAGACACTGTTAAAAAGTGTCCTAAATAAGGTTACATAAATTTTATGTAACTAAGATAACGTTTCCGATATATATATATATACGTATAACGATGTAAAACTACGTCATAGGTTGTTGACAGTTTAAACGTGTAATATTATTACATATACAAATAAGAGGAAAGGAAAAGGTAAGAAAGTGGAGAATTTTTTATGGAAGAACATGACCATCACAAGGACATGTAGTTATAATTGAATTTTACGATTGACTTCGATAGAAGATTTTGATAAAAGGTCGAATGTAAATAGTCATTTGAGAAACACCCTCTTCTCTTCAAGTATCTCCTTAAGAGAGTTAGGTGAATATAAATAACCTAAATTTTCTAAGTGGCTGAGAAGAGATAAGGAAGACCTTCTATAAGACTGACTATGGTATGGGTATCATACGACTAATGAACACCAATCATCCGACAAGATTTACACAAAGACATAAAGACGGGTGTAAAAAGTCTGACAGAAAGGCTTAAAAAGAAGAATAGTATAGTAATTCTCACAAATTTACATACATATGTACTAAGTCTTGTCCACTGAGTATTAAAAGGACCTTTAAGTTTCGAGTGTACTCTCAATTTTACGAAAGATGGAATAGGTAAATTAGGAAATTCAAGATGAGAACTCTTTAGGCGACACATTAAAATACATCATATTTCAATTGTAAATGTCACTCTAAGTCACTTTTATATAATTTCCATTCAGTTGGAAGTCTTAGTCTCCACGGAGTAAAGGTAGTTCATAATACACCTTCTGCCAGAGGAAAGAGGGACATTTTACACACAATGTAAAAGTAATTGGTATTTTTATGTAATTTTTGAGTATTAATACCATCATTACTACGGAAAATTTATCACGATTTTTCAAATTTTCATGTTTTGGAGAGTTTTCTGGATATATTATACGTTTTATTTAATAATACGGTGAAGTAAATCACTTAAAATTGATTCGAAGAAATCGATGAAAACGGTAGTCAAATACAGTGAGTCGACTTATCAGATTATTATAAAAGTAATTTATAAATATACTTGTTAGTTTGTGACGTTTACTTTTCGTATAGGGAACTGTAAGTTCTACCAAAGGTCCGACTATAGTCGTCAAACAATACAACCATCTCGAGTAAAGTTACCAAATCTTACTACAAAAGGTAATCGAAACTCATAGAATGTAGACTGGAATCTTATTTCCGATAAGTAGTACAGAAGATTAAAGATTTAAAATAAAAAATTAACGTCTTCATGACTATCTTTTAATTCACGTAAATTTTCAATCCCAGTACAAGATGATTAAGTCGGTTCCTTTAACTAATTGTGTCTAGTAAAAAATTTCGTAATCCTTTATATGAGAAACCAGTATATACAAATTATGGTAGGACAAGGATAGGTAAATATAAAGGTAATTCCTCTCCACTTAGATTATAAACTGAAGTCGAAATATACACTAAAAAGTTAAATACTTACATATTATCGTACCACTGACGTTGAATTAACGGTGTAAATCAAAATTTAGGATACTCCCATTAGTGTTTTATTTAGACACGTAAAAAGGAGGACTTTAAAAACAGAGTGAAAGTACCAAGGATGACCTCTAGTGACCTTTAATTATAGTTTTACTAGGACATATAAAAGGTCTAATATTTAGATTTTTAATCTAACTATAGTGTTCAAAGTTTATTTATGTTTTGATGAACCTACCGGTAAAACTTATTAGTTCTCCAATGTTGATTTTGAAATTTTTCATCTTTAATGATCGAAGTGACATCTTAAGACATTGTACACAATATTTAAACATCAATGTTGGACCCTACATGTTTTTTCCAATAAAACTTCGTTTAATTTATACTGAATAAACATAGGGACACTAATTACCCTTTAAATTAAATCTAGTAATTTCCCGACTAGGTATGTGTCGAGTCCCGGAACCCGGGTCTCATAGAAAGTTTTAAACAAAAATCATAGGAAACAAGTGTTTTTGTCTTGTGACAGGATTTGTCGTGTCGAAGAAGTCCGACTAACCAGATGATAAAGATACTATATAACCCCGGGTCCCGTATATAAACTACTCTCTTTGAGACTACATGTCGTAGTTTGAAGAGTCAGTGTCAATTATCCATTATAGGAGGTTGGAGAGGTTCTATAAGGTTCCCGGACTCGATAATAGGAATGAACAAGACTTCTGGGGTCTGGAATCTGGTTCGGACGAATAACACTTTGTAGAAGGAATAGAGTTACAAAGTTTAAGGGTGGGTGTCAGTGATCAATTAGTGTAATGTATATAAAGAACTCTGATGTCGTATTACAAGAATTAGTCAAAACAGAATCGAACTCACTGGTGTATTAAACAGTAGGTTTGGTCTCGTAAAAACCCCAATCCTCCATAAGTATTAGTACTGTTCCGTTGTCTATATCGACCGATAAAATCTGATCCGAGGAGTCTTTGTCTAGGACTAAATATAATTTCACTAAAGAATGTTACATTAGGGTGTTTTTAGACTATTTCCTAATCCCTTTATGTCAACACTACCTTTTTACCGGTTCCTTCTTCCGACGTAGTTACTACAGGATACTCTCACGTGAAATGGTCTATTTCATATCGTGTAGGTCAATGTTACCTAATATTTAATTTATTATTAATTAATAAAACATCATATTCATACAAGGTTTACAACGTACCCGGTATGAATATATTTTTTTTTTTAAGAAAAAAGAACAACCGACAGGACAAAAAATACACGATTTAAACCGTTCAGATGGGTTCTCCATAGACCTCTCGCTTTCTCACATCTAAGGTGGATTCTCACGGTCCTGTGTCCTTTCGATCACACAAATTTGGAGACATAGGTAGGTAGTAACCAACTCGTGACGAACCTACTTATCTTTAAGGGTCTGTTAAGGTAGAGAGACATATGAGTCTACTTTCCCTAATATCCTCAGACTCCCATCAGAAGGGTTTTTCTCTGTGTTCACGATCGACAACCGTATCTCGGTGTGATCTGTGTAGGTACGTGTTTCTACCGTTTCTCTAGACTCCCACATACCCGTATCGTGACTCTCGTAGACGACGGGAGTACAATAGGGTCCTTTTGAACTCTACACACCAGTAGAACTGTTTTCGATCAGATACGTATCCCGAACTTTCGTGAGAATTTTCATTCTTCTTTACGAAAACCCCCCCCCCCCTAAAGTTATTACCCTAAGAAGGTCTTGTGATCTTTTTTATCATATAGGAGGGTGTGTAAATCTCAAAATGTAGAGTTACTTAATGATGGAACGGTAGTTTTAATTGACACTGTGTATGAAAGTTAAAACATCAATAACCTTCACTTAAATAAGGAACTTCTAATAAAATTAAATTATCTTTAATTCTCTCTAGTTCTTTACTTCGAAGAACGAAATAAAAGTGTGTTTAAATCGGTAAATACTATATAAAAGAAGGGTATTCACCCTGTTTATACGTACGATGAAAGTATAATGGACTTCTAATTGGTCTCGAAGTACTATGTCTTCCGTTACCGAGAGGGTCAATTGTCACTTTTTGAGTTCTCATATTCTATAGTGAACCTTATTCGACGGTAAAGGAAAGTCCAAGAAAACCATTAAGGTACGGGATTTGAATTACATATCCGGAGGATCTATTAATCCTACGATTAATGATAACCTCAAAAGGAGAATGGGATTCCATAACACATCAATTTGAATAAGATTTTCAATTGATGTCGTAAAACTGAGGAACGCCACACAGTTATTCATTCTATTACTTTTAAACGAAGGTCCAAGGCTTCTTCCGGAGAGGACATTATATATTACGGATTAATGAGTTCTATCTGTGTAATGAGTAAATATAACTATTAAATGTCAAAGATAGGACAGACTTGCACCGGTAGCTAATCCATCAACTTAGACAATCACGTACGAGTATTTATCTGTTCATCATATATTGTCACAGTACAGACTGAGAAACACCGGGGTACCTGACTTCGGATGGTCCGAGGAGACAGGTACCCTAAAAGGTCCGTTCTTATGACCTCACCCAACGGTAAAGGAAGAGGTCCCTTAGAAGGGCTGGGTCCCTAATTTGGGTCCAGAGGACGAATCGTCCGTCTACGAAATGGGAGATTCGGTGGTTCCTTCAGGATTTTATTAATCTAACTGTAGAATCTCTGTGGTGGATTTTTTTGATGTATCGGGTATTCCTACATAGAAAGAAAATCCTTTACACTGTTTCATTGAAAGTCAGGTCTCGGGATTAATCCTACATGTGAAAGACCACTCGGGGTTACATATCTAAGAGGAGAGAAGTATCGGGTACCCTGGTTTCCATACAGACAGTGACGTCCTATGACTTACGAGAATGTCTCTTTTTGTACCCTGTGCAACAAGGAGTACCTCCTTTTTTTTGTTGTCTTTTTTTGTTTTTTGGAGGGGTGAGATAACTAATATAGGGTACACAGAATCGAATAGGACGTTCTAGGTAGGACTGGACTGGATACGGAAAAGGACTAGAGTTGAAGACCATCGAGGAAAAATTTGTGTGTGGTAATGTAGTATGGGTTTTAATTGTGTTATAAAAGGGAAACGATTTTGATAAGGTAGAATAACCTTACACCAATTATGTGTGGAAAGAGTACAGGGGACCGATTATCGATGAATAGGAAATTATGAGATGAGTCCCTTGTGTGAGACCCTTCTGAAGAGACTAGAAAGAGTCTGAACCAATCCGTGAAGTAGATAAGAGGGTGTTATATGTCCCGTATATGACAGAAGTATTGGACTACATAACCACATGAAATGGATGTATACATAGGAAAAGGGATCTAAAAACAAACAAAAACTCGTCTTCTACTCTAGATTGAAAGAAGCATCAGAGATTTAAATCGTCTCATAGGTTCTGTGTGTCTTTTTAAACTTATTATCAAATAATTACTTACTTAAGTTAGTATCGTCTGAGACCGAATGACGACTTCGACTCTTGTTTACTGGTACTTAACTTCTATTCTTTTACAATTTGGAAGTCAAATTTATGTCCAAACAAAGTAGATACACCTAATAATTTGTACCGAGATTATGTCTATGAACAATTGACCATCTGAATACTATATTACGTAGTTAAGGTATCAATTTTGTACTTTAAGTGACAGCTTAAAAATATCCAGATGGTAATTTCTCTTATAACATTATATGTGTTGAAAAATATAGAATAAAATTAGTCACAAGTATAAATCTATATACATTCGTATATGTATGTATACATTTTCGTTTACCTACTAATATCATTAAAATGATCCTCTTACTTTATTATTAATAAGTAAATATGTACAGATGTAGTGGAATACGAAATTCTCAATTTCTACTGTCCTAATTTCGTTGTCGAAATTCGAAATCTTTTCTGTTAACTCATCGTTACAGTTTTAGTTAATTGTTACTATAAATCTTACAATCTCATTTGAGTTTGCGAGACTAGAATAAAAAAGATTTAGGGTATTTTTCTTTCAAAGTAAATCAGATTAGTATTTTTCATCTCTAACGGATTCTGGTTGTTTTAATCTAAACCTAAGATCATTAGTTCCTACCACGGATAGTAGTTTCGCAATCTGGTAATAAGAGAGAATGATAAATTAGTCTTTGACCATTAACAGTAAAACGTGTATTTAATTCAAGAAACTCCGTATAATCTACTATGATATTATAAATTTATTACGAAAAGTAGAAATTGTATTAAATATTTATACTTCATTCATTAAAACGTTTCACCGATAAACTTTTAAAATAGAGGGAACTTTCACTAATACGAATTTTAAAGATAAATCAACGTAACATAAATTAAAACGTTTGTAATGTGAAGTGTTGATTTGATTAAGTAGTCAAAGAAGAGTTCATGATAAATGAGACTATGATTTACTCTATTCGTAATCTATGAATGTATCATTAAAATAGTCCCTGGAGTTGGTCACCTGTCAAAATAGTAAGTATAGAACAAGAACACGAAGACCCCCTTTAAGAGTCACTACATCAAGATAAAGAACCTTTATTTCACCTGTTGTCAGAAATTGTCGTACGAAGTCATCCTTTTATACAAGTGATAATTTATCTAGTGTACTTATGGTACAATAATCCCATTACTTTCATTATGATGTTTTTGTGATGTAATACATAATAGAAAGGTCAACGAAACTTACTTGTCTCTGTGTAAAGCCGTGTTACGTTTATGACTCCTAAATAACACTCCCATGTGACTTTGATATGTTTTTTCTAGAGTCACTGGGTCTATTGGTGTTACTACACTAGTGAGTGGATCTCAGTCTGTAGGACCTCACGTTTCAGTTTATCCGGAATCTTTCGTAGTGATGTTTATTTCGATCACCTCCATTACCTTAAGATCGACTCGATAAAATTTAGGATTTTCTACTACGACTACGACACTTTCATGACGTGAGTTATACGGTCTTTTAACCTTTTAAGTCGTCACCGGTGTCCTGATGTTTTCAAGTCAAAAGTAAGGTTAGGGTTTCTTTGCATTACGGTCTCTTACAAGTTTGATGGTGTGTTAACGTGAGTAAAGTCTATGATCGTTTCATTACGAGTTTTAAAAGGTTCGATCCGAAGTTGTCATATACTTGGTTCTTGAAGGTCTTCAAGTTCGACCTAAATCTTTTCCGTCTTCTTGGTCTCTAGTTTAACGATTGTAGGCGACCTAGTATCTTTTTCGTTCTCTTAACGTCTTTTTATAGATGAAGTCGAAGTAACTGATGTGATGTCGAAAACTGACACACCTAGTGTGGTTTGACACCTTTTAAAAAGTTCTCTGTCCTTATTATCTGGTAGAATGGACGGAGGACTCTTTGGACATACGTCCAGTTCTTCTTTGTTAGTCTTGGTCTATATCTTTTTACCTGACAAAGGTTTGATCTTTTCCTTATTTAGTTCCGATATATACCAGTGGGACGAGTAAATTGAATATACGTCTCATGTAATACGTTTTACGACCAGACCTACTTAGTGTTCGGTCTTAGTTCTAATGACCCTCTTTATAGTTATTGGAGTCTATACGTCTATTGTGGTGAGTATTAATACCGTCTTTCGTTTCTCCTTGATTTCTCGGAGAACTTCCACTTTGTCCTCTCACTTTTTCAACCGAATTTTGAGTAGTAATTCTTTTGATTCTAGTATTTTAGACCAGGGTACTAAAGTACTGTTTATCTATTCCTTTGTCACCTTTGTCACTGTCTGAAATAAAAGAACACGAGGTTTTAGTGACCTCCAACACGGACGTGGGTACTTTAATTTTCTGAGAACGATGAACCTTCTTTTCGATACTGTTTGAATCTATGGTATAATCTTTGGTCTCTGTGATACGGTTGTTTCCAGACATATCAGTTTCGATACCAAAAAGGTTACTCAGTACATACCTACACTCTCAACTTGGTATTTCTTTGGACTCACGACTTCTTGACCACGAAAACTTGACACCACAATCTCTTCTGAGAACTCTCAGGGAACCTAAAGTTCCTCTAGTTTGGTCAGTTAGGATTTTCTTTAGTCAGGACTTATAAGTAACCTTTGTGACTACGATTTCTGGGTTATGAAACCGGTGGACTACACTTCTTGGTTGAATGATCTTTTCCAGGACTACGACTCTTTCTAACTTCTGTTCTTGTCTTCCCCTACTGTCTCCTATTGTACCAACCTACCGTAGTGACTGATTTACCCGTACTCAACCTAGTTCGAGGTCCTTTACCACTTCCTGTACCTTCGGACCGTACGACGTCAGGTACCCCAGCGTCTCAACCTGTGTTGACTCACTGACTTTTTGTTGTTCATGACCTTATACGTATTATTCTTTTTTGTACAAACATTCGTAATGTAATTTTTAAGGGGTTCCTCTCTTGTTCTAACGCCTCCTCATTCACCTGTACCTCATGTAGAGAGACGTTCCTATGTAGTCCTTACGTGGAAGTCTGTGTCTTCAAGTACGTCTTGTGGTCGACTTTCGACTGTCCTCATGTACTGGTCACCTTTTCTTATATATCTTGGTCCGTTTCGAGTCATCCTGCTTCCTTGATCCTGCCTTTTGTCCTCACAATCATCCTGACCTGGACGGGAACCACCCCTCCCCTTGACCTCGTCCCAAGACTAGGGGTAAAGCCCTGTTAACAGACTCAGTCTCCTCTTTGTAAATTCCGACGCTCACTTTGTCAACTAGACACCGTCAGATTTATCTTACTCTTAGTCTTTCAAGAACGATGTCGGTATGTATGGGACCTGTCCTTACGACCAGGGGACCTTCCGTGTCACCCATCCTCGACCTCAAATCCCTAACACCTCGTCAAGGACCCGCTCCCGACGACAACTAACGTCTCTCTGTCTACCTCCCCTACACTCTCTCCTCTAACATCCCCCTTTAAGGACACCTCCTTTCGACCCGTCGGTACCTTTGTTCCACTATGACGATTCAGTACGTATCCCCCACCTCGGTAGTGGTATCGGAGAGAGGGGGTGTACTCGTTGACTTGGTATCTCTCCGACCGGGTAGTTTGCGGACTGAATGACGAGATGTCTCATCCTGGGGTAGGTCCCACGGGAAAATTCACGGACTGTGTGGTAAGATGTTTCATCCTGTCGTCGGTCCCCCTGGGGAGATACACGGACTACACGGCTTGTTGTCTTCCTGGGGTCTGTTCCCTTAGGAAATTAACGGACTTACCCGTCTCGATGTCTCTTTCTGACCAGTTTCTCCGGAAGACTAACGGTCGATGTTCTACGAGTTTTTTCTGACTGTCCCGGTATTGAGGACGGAACCTCTCACAGGGACGTGTGAACCACGACGGTCCCAGGGGCATACGGTTCGTCGACGTGGTCGAAGTGTAAGTTGAGAGTGACCCCGTCTCGACGGTATCCGTCTCTTCAGAACTCAGATACGTGAGTCCCAGCGAAACCAGTACAGACAGAGACGCTGGGACATTTGACACCAGACGGTCCGAAGAGACAGTCCCTCCCACCAAGAGGTCCGTTCTTATAACCGGTTACGACCAACGGTATCGGAAGATCTCGTGACATAAAGGACGACGAGATCGGCGGTTGAGAGGACTTATGGACCACGACGGTCTTATAGACCCTGGGTTCGTCGACGTGGTGGAGGTGTGGACCAGAAGTGTCCCCGTTTGGGTTCGGGAGATCCCGTCGGAGTCCTCGTTTGGGGTCACCTGCTGGGTGTACGTTTCCACCTTCATTTTGGTGTCAACTTTGGGTCCCCGTCATACTGATTTTTTCTTCTGGGTTTTGGAAGGGTGGTCGTCATGTTCGACGTCTACTTTAGGTGTACTTGTCGATCCGTCTGACACGGATACCTTATACATTTCTAGTAACGCTCGAGGGTGCTTTCTTTTGTGTGATCAAGACTATAGACACCTGTAACTTCTGTTCTTGTGTGTCCTCATCTTGGTCTTATCATAGACTCGACGAAGGTGACGTCCAGGTCTCTAGTCGTGTCACAACCTCCCGTAGGATCCCTCCATTCCACCTGACACTGAGGGTCTCTCCCTTTCCTGAGACTGTCGTTACTAAATTCTTTTTATAATAAGAATAAAAAACTGAACAGGACATCTTTTAAAACCTCAAAACAAAAGGGGGTGGAGACAACATCAACAGGTAAAATAACCGTGATACTTTAGGTTAATTCAAAAACTCGAAAAAAAAGGGACTCAGTGTAAAAAATAACAACACTATTTGTAGACGGAGATACAACTCGAAAATATCAAGACACCTCAAAAGGATATATAAAAAGAAAACAGAAAAAAATTAAAATTAAAAAATTGTGTAATAATAAAAAGATGTAAATAAGGAAGCAAACGAAAAGGATAACAAGAAAAGGGGAACGTTATTTATAAATTGTATATATTCGGAAGAAATATAAGGAGACAAATTGAAACGTATAGATAAGAAAGAAACAAAAGAAAGAGAGGAAAGGAGAGTTGTATAAACAAATCAAAATAAAATTAACGAAATAAGGGGTTCACCGTGGAATGAAATCAAAACAAAAGGTCAAATACGAAATCAAAAGAAGACCATCTATTTTAAAAACCAAAGGAAACAAGTGACCCAGTTAGATAAAATGAAATAAAAACAACCTGACAAAACTAAAACGAATACCCACATACACATATACACGTATAAGTCAATGTGAAAAGTCAACAATATTTGGAAACGGAGACACAATCCGAAAACGTCAAGATACCTCAAAAGGGAAAAGAAAAGAAAAAAAGAAAGAAGAAAGTAGAAAAAAGAAAAGAGGAAAAATATTAAAATTAAAAATTTAAAAAATTTGGATAATATAAAAAAAGATGTAAATGAGGAAACAAAGGATGACAATAAAAGGGGAACGTCAATTAGGAATTACATATATTTAGAAGAAGTAGATGGAGATACATTGAAAGGTATAGATAAGAAAGAAGGAAAAGAAAGAAAGGAAAGGGGAGTTGTATAATCAATCAAAACAAAAGGTCAAACACGAAATCAATCAGAACAAGAATTGACCATTTATATTAAAAAATAAAGGAAACAAGCGGTCCAGTTAGATGACATGAAATAAAACAACCTGATAAAACTGAAACGAGTACCTACATATACATATACACGTATAATGTAATAAAATTAATAATAAACGGACTAAAACATTGACGGTAAACAGACCCCAAATAGAAACCAAAGAGTAAAAACTTATAAACAAAATTAGAGTGAATCACGATATTGTTTGGTGACACCTTAGAGGTAAGGACTGGTCTCTAGTTCGAGACTCCGAAACCTAACCCTTGTGAGTCAGGTTACGGGATTACAGGACACCATTAAATAATAGTCTTTTAATTGGGATCCCGGGACGACGACGACGACGACGATTCAGTGAAGTCAACACAGACTGAGACTGAGGTATCTGTCGTCGGGTGGTCCGAGGGGGCGGGGACCCTAAGAGGTCCGTTCTTGTGACCTCACCCAACGGTAAAGGAAGAGGTTACGTACTTTCACTTTTCACTTTCACTTCAGCGAGTCAACACAGACTGAGAAGCACTGGGGCACCTGACGTCGGATGGTCCGAGGAGGTAGGTACCCTAAAAGGTCCGTTCTCTTGACCTCAGGAACCCACGGTAACGGAAGAGGATGGGATCCCGAGATCACTAATAGTTTATCACTCTTGAGTGTGTTTCCTTTGGTGAACTTATAATCTGGGTCGTACTGGGTTGGTGGTCACCGTGGGTAAAATTTGTTGTTTTGTTTTTATGTTTGGATTAGTAGTCATCTGTCCTAATGATGGAATGAGTCGGGACGGGTGGTCTCCTTTTGGTTTGTTTGTTTTTGAGTCGTGTTTAGAGTGGGATATACTTCGAATGTTTTTGGTGACCTGGTTGGAATCCTCCCGTCTTTGGTTTTCTTTCTTTCTTAAGTTGGAAGAAGTTCCTTTCTTAAGTTGAAATAAACTTCGGACCTTTTTCCTTTGGAGTTTGTGTTATTCAATTTTTTTTTTTTTTTTCCACTTTTCCGTCTCTTTATGATGTGTTCACTTCCTTATTTGTCTTCAGGTTTATTTACTTCTCTTTTGTCCGTTTGATGGACTTTTTCTTAAGTCTTATTACTATTGTTTCTACTAGTTTTTAGAACTTTTGTCTTACCTCTTTTACGTTCTTAGTTAATTGTTTCTGGGTTTTCTTAATTTCTTATTTGTACGTTTGTTGTGTTAATGACTTTAATATTTATGAGTTCTTCCTTAGTTATCGTCTTATAGACTTCGTCTTCTTGTTTAGTCACTCGACCTTTATTTTATCACCTTTATTAAAGACTTCTCATCTTATTTTATTTTTCTTATTTTTCTTGACTCCTATCCGAGTCTCTGGAGACCCTGTTATAGTTTACGTGTTCGTAAACTTAATATCCTTAGACTCTTCTTCTTCTCTTTTTCTTTCCCTTTTAAAAACTTCTCTAATATCAACTTTTAAAGGGGTTGTGTCTTTTCTTTTATAAGTTAGTTCAGGTTCCCCACGTTTCTCAGGGTATGTCCTATTTAGGTTCCTCTTTGTACGGTTCTGTGTATCATTAGTTTGATTGTTTCTAATTTGTGTTTCTTATAATTTTCGTCGTTCCCTCTTCGTTGTTCATTATATTGTCCCTTTGGAGTATACGAATTGTCGAGTAGAAAGTCGTCTTTGAGACGTACGGTCTTCCCTTACCGTCTAATGACATGGGTCGTTCCTAGAGTAAGTTTTAACTACCTCTTTATTTTTCGAAAAATCTGTGTTCGTTTTCAATTCTCTTAAGTTATGGTGGTTTGTTCGAAATGTTATTTACAATTTTCCTGAATATATCAGTTCTTTATGTCGTCTTCTTTTTTCTAGATGTTTTAGTTGGGGTTTGTAAATTCTTTTATCGTTATCCTTGTATATATAGTTATTAATAAAATTTACGTTTACCTTATTTACGAGGTTGGTTTTCTGTGTCTGACCGATTTACCTATGTTTTTGTTCTGGGTATGTATACGACAGATGTTCTTTGGGTGGAGTCTGGATTTCTGTGTATATCTGACTTTCACTCTGCTACCTTTTTGCATAAGATACGTTTACCCTTCGTTTTCTTTCGACCTCATCGTTAGAAGTATGGTCTGTTTAATCTGGATTTTATTTCTAATGTTCTCTGTTCCTCCCTGTGAGGTATTACTAGTTCCCTAGTTAGGTTCTCCTTCTGTATTGTTAACATTTATAGATACGTGAATTGTATTCACTTCACTTCAACGAGTCAGCACAGGTTGAGAAACACTGGGGTACCTGACATCGGATGGTCAGTGGAGTCAGGTACCTTAAAAGGTCCGTTCTCATGACCTCACCCAACGGTAAAGGAAGAGATCCCCTAGAAGGGTTGGGTCCCTAGCTTGGGTCCAGAGGGTGTGACGTCCGTCTGTGAAATGGTAGACTCGGTGGTTCCTTGTATCCTCGTGGAGTTATGTATTCTGTTTGTGATTGTCTGTATTTTCCTGTTCAACTATCATTGTGTTATTATCATCCTTTGAAATTGTGGGGTGAGTGTGGTTACCTGTCTAGTAGTTTTGTCTTTTAATTATTCCTTTGTGTTCAGAATTTACTATACAATCTACTCTACCTAGAGTAACTATAGAAGTCATGTAAGGTAGGTTTTCGTCTTATATGGAAGAAGAGTGCACGTGTACCTTGTAAGAGGTCCTATATGGTGTAGAACCCAGTGTTTAGTTTAGAGTCATTTAAATTCTTTTAACTTTGACATAGTTGGTAGAAGAGGTTGGTGTTACGATACTCTGTTCTATAGTTAATGTTCTTTTTTTTTTTTGGACATTCTTTGTTTTTGTGTACCTCTAATTTGTTATACAAAGATTTATTGGTTGTCCAATGACTTCTTTCGTTTTCCTTTTATTTTTTTAAAGATCTTTGTTTACTGTTACTTTTGTGTGGTTGAGTTTTGGATACCCTACATCGTTTTCGTCTAGAATCTCCCTTCAAATATCGTTATGTTAGGATGGAGTTCCTTGTTCTTTTTGTAGTTTATCTTTTGGATTGAAATGTGGATTTTGTTAACCTTTTTCTTCTTGGTTTATTTGGGGTTTTAATTATCTTACTTTCCTTACTTTTTCTATACTCGTCTTTATTTATTTTTTCTTTAGTTTCTTTGTTATCATCCCCGTCAGGATTCTACCGCCTCCTTATCCTGTCCCTCTGGTGAAAGAGGGAGTGTTTAAGGAGTTTTCTTGTAAAGTGGCGACTCGTTTGAGGTGTTTTGTTGAAGACTTACGACCGTCTCCTGTAGTCCGTGGGTCTTTCCGTCTAGTAACAGAAGTTTTTGTCCATCCTTTTTTATATTTTCTACTTTTTTCTCTGTTTCCTCCACCCCTCCCTCGAGGTAGGGCCCTTCCCTTCGGTCAGGGTCCTTCCCTTAAAATTCTTCTCTCCAAAGGTTTGTGGTCCTTTGTGAGAGGGACGACTCAGACACCACTCGGAACCTTCGTGTCTTCCGTTGTATTGTCCTTCCTTTTTATTTATTTATTAGTTTTGGTTGTATAATGTTCGGGTTGTCATTGAGGGGGTCGTCTTTACGTCGTATCTGCGGACGTAGGCGGTGATCGTTCACCCCCGTCCCGTCCCTGCGCGCCCTCCGTACTCGACGTCACGAAACATTCTTAGCCCGTCCTTACGGGGCACACATTGGTCTTCCTTGATTGAACCCGATCGTTTGGTCTGACACCCTATCGATGGTGTACTTTTCGAGCTTGTATTCTGTGGCGCGTGTCTTGTTTCCTACCTTGCCTTTATCGGCCGACGTCTGGTAGGGGGCGGACCCTGTCCGTCGGTCTCGACATTCCCGACCTTTCCCCGTTAACGTCGAGGCCTCTCTGAGATGGATGGTTTGACGTTCGTCCGAAGAAACGATTCTGAAGACCCCCACGACCAGTCGGTGGTAGACGGAGAGTTCCCCGAGGTCGCTATGTGGGTCTTTTGACTCGTCGTCTCTGTCTTTTCCGTTGTTCAGAGTCGCTGGCGCGAGCGGTTTGAGGACTCGATGAGTCTGGACCCTTCCCGTTTTTTGCGTCAGGGTTGACTTAGACTCGGAGACTCCCGATGGACTCACGGCTTGGACTCGTCGAATCTGGTCCCTCAACGTACGTTGGGTCCCGACCGGAGTCTGCCAAGGACCGACTCGTAACATCTCGGCCTCACCAAACACGTGACGTTCGTCCCTGTCCAGGTCGCCCCGACTCTGTGACACACGTTTGCTGTCACGATAAACAAACGTCGTAGGGGGGGAGGGGTGTCACGCTGACTTGTTCACTCGGATTTTTTTTTTTTTTTTTTTTCACAGGTGGTGACGGGGGGTACAGTCCTGCCTTTAGTCTGTGACTTCTCTGGTCGTTTGTCTTCTTCAATTTGTCTCCCTTGGTGGAACCTTCACTGGGGTGTGACGGGTGTTGTGGTCTCTTTCCCGGTCTATATAGAAATGATAAAAATGTTAGTAAGGAAAAACAAAACAAAACAAAAACAACAACAACAACAACAAAACAACTACGACAACACCCCAACAAAAAGGAAGAAAAGAAAAAGAAGAAAAAAAAAAAAGATTGAAATTTTAACAATTTAGGAGATAAAGAGGAGATTAAAAATAAAGATATAGGATGATAATGAAAAGTTTTTTTTTTTTTTCTGATAAAAAATTTCGTTTGTGGCATATATCAGAAACACACCAACAACAACCACAAAAAATTATTAAGAACACCGAAAAAAACAAAACAAAACAAAAGAAAAAAAAAAAAGAAAAAAAAAGAAGAAGAAAAGAAATTATAACGTAAAACTTTTAGGTTGGAGATGAGATCTAAAAATTAGAAACGAAAAACCAAAAACAACAGTTAAAACATGTAAATTTTTGGGTTTGAAGTGATAGATTAAAATGGACTCTCGCTCTAATGACCGGAGTGGTGAGAGAGGAGGAAACCTGAGAGGAAAAAGAGGTGGTTCACCGGAGACAGAGAAGGGAGGGGGAAGAGAAGAGATAGGTTGAGACACTTAGAGACACACAAGGTCTACCACCTCTTGTGGATTCCATGACCTATGACCGACCTAAACAGAGAGAGGAAAAGTAAAGGGAGAAAATAGGAGAACCGGTGGAGACAGATGAAGGAGGGAGAGGAGAAGGGACATATTGAGGCACTTATGGAGACTCACCAGGTCTGACACCTCACGTGTATTCCTTCACTAATGACCGATCGAACGAGAGAGGTGAAAACTAGAGTGGTGTAGAGTAAGGTCAGTGGAGAATGATGGGGAAGAGAGAAGAGAAGAGGTACATTGAGTCACTTGGAGAGACCCACAGGGAGTTACACCTCTTTGAAAAGTAGAAATTGGATCTACAAAATAGTAACCACGACATATCTACCTCTTCAGATCTCCGATGACGTTTTTATTTTGACTCTTGGTCTTCGTTCTTCGAATTCAGGTTTCGGACTCTTGTAGTCTCTTGAGGACTTAAGTCCCTTGTAATTAGTTATCCTCGAGTAGTTTGCGGAGGTATGGATGTGACTTTGGTTCGAGGTGGGTTCCCGGTTGTTCAAGGTCTCTTTCTGTATGGCGCGTTTAAGAGGTCGTTGTGTCCTTGTGTGGGGACTCGAAGTTATATGTCCGTCGAGTTTCAATGAGGTTTTGGTGACTGAAGAGTATTGGGTAATGACCAGTGAGGTAACGTGAGGTCTCTCTTCTTTGGGTCGAGGTGGGTGGTCTTGAGGTTGTGTTCGGAGAGATTGGTCCTTTGGCACTGTTCGGTGACTATGTTGGGGTGGGTGTCACTCCTTCGAGGTATTATTTCTCTTGAGGTGTTTAAGGGTCTTATATCTTTCCGGTGGGGTTTACGTCGTTATAATGGTTCTACTTCTCTGTCTCCTTATGAGTAGTCTATTTCCTTGTCCTCTTTACGGGTGGTTTGGTTTGTTTTCTCCTTCTCTATCCCTTAGATGGACTCTTTCTTAAGACTTATAACTATCACTTGTACTAGGTTTTAGAACTCTAGTTTTACCTTAGTGTCTATTTATCGGACCTCTGTTCCTAACTCTTTTACGTTCTTTCCAAATTGTTCCTGGATCCTCTTTATTTTTTTCTCAGTTATATATTATTTATTGCGTTATTTACTCTAGTCTTTGTCAGACCTCTGTTATTTTTCATCTTATTGCCTCCGTCTTCTATCCTAATCACTTTATCTTCTATCTTACCATCTTTATTTACTTAGTCTCTCCTTTGTTCTTTTTGCTTAATTTTCTTTACTCTTGTTAGAGTCTCTGGAGGTCCTGTTATACTTTACGAGGTTGTAAGCTTAATATCCTCAGGGTCTTCTTCTTCTGTCTTTCTTTCTAGTACTCTTTTAGGAACTCCTCTATTATCAACTTTTGAAGGGATTTTACCCCTTCCTTTATTAGTGGGTTCAGGTTCTTTGTGTCTCTCAAGATTTATCCTATTTGGGTTCCGCTTTGTGGGGTTCTGTGTATAATTAGTTTAATTGTTTCTAGTTTGTGTTTCTTGTTTATAATGTTCGTCGTTCCCTTTTTGTTGTTTATTGTGTGTTCCCCTAAGGGTAATCCTATTGTCGACTAGAAAGTTATCTTTGAGAAGTCCGGTCCTCCCTTACCGTTCTGTATGAATTTCACTACTTTCTTTTATTGGGATGTCGGGTCTAATGACATGGGTCGCTCCTAGAGTAAGTTTATGCTTCCTCTTTAGTTTTCGAAATGTCTGTTCGTTTTCGACTCTCTTAAGTCGTGGTGGTTTGGTCGAGAGGTTGTTTACGATTTCCTATAAGAGATCTGTCCTTTGTGTTTTTCCCACATATTTGGGCTTGGGTTTTGTTATTTCATTTACCATTGCCCTAGTATGAATAGTTATTAATGGAATTTGTATTTACCCAACTTACGGGGTTGGTTTTCCGTTTCTGACCGACTTACCTATATTTTTGTTCTGGGGAGATATACGACGAATGTTCTCTGGTGGAGTGTTGTTCCCTGTGTATGTCTGACTTTCACTTCCCGACCTTTTTCTATAAGGTGCGTCTCTGGTTTTCTTTCGTCCTCAGTATTTGTGAGTATAGGTTATTTTGTCTGAAATTTTGTTTCCGACACTTTTCTCTGTTTCTTCCGGTGATGTATTACTAGTTTCCTAGTTAGGTTCTTCTTCTATATTGTTAATATTTATATATACGTGGGTTATATCCTCGTGGTGTCATACATTCTGTCTACGATTGTTCATACTTTCCCCTTTAATTGTTATTGTGTTATTATCACCCTCTGAAATTATGGGGTGAGTGCGGATACCTGTCTAGTTGATTTGTCTTTTAATTGTTTCTTTGCGTTTGAAATTTACTATGTTATCTGGTCAATCTGGATTAACTATAGATATCCTGTAAAGTGGGGGTTTGTTACTTACAGTGGAAAAAGAGTTCACGAGTGCCTTGGAAGAAGTCCTATCTAGTGTAGGACTCGGTATTTAGATTGGAACTACTATTTAAAATTTTTTAGTTTTAGTAAGGTTCGTAGAAAAGACTTGTATTACGTAATTCTAATCTAGAGTTAATGTCCTCTTTTTGATAATTTTTAAGGTTGTATACCTCCGACTTGTTGTGCGAAGACTTATTAGTTGTTTAGTGTCTTCTTTAGTTTTTTCTTTAGTTTTATATGTATCTTTGCTTACTTTTACTTTTGTGTTGTTGGGTTTTGGACACCCTGTGATATTCTCGTCACAAATCTCCTTTCAAGTATCGTTATGTCCGTATGGAGTTCTTTGTTCTCTTTTCAATTTATTTATTGGATTGAGATGTGGATTTCGTTGATCTTTTCCTTCTTTACCTCTTGGGGTCTCAATCATCTTCCTTTCTTTAGAATTTGTAATCCCGCCTTTATTTACGTTTTCTTTGTTTTCTCTGGTATCGTTTTTAGTTGTTTCGGTTTTCGACCAAGAAACTTTCCTATTTATTTTAACTGTTTGGTAATCGGTCTGAGTAGTTCTTTGTTTCTTTCTTTTTAGTTTAGTTATTTTAATCTTTACTTTTACCTCTCTAGTGTTGTCTGTTGTGTCTTTATGTTTCCTAGTATTCTCTGATGATACTCGTTAACATACGGTTATTTTACCTGTTGCACCTTCTTTACCTGTTTAAGAATCTTTTCATGTTGAAAGGTTTAAACTTGGTCCTTCTTTATCTTTTAGAATTGTCTGGGTAGTGTTCGTGTCCTTAACTTTGACATTAGTCTTTAGAAGTGCGTTTGTTTTCCGGTCCAGGTCTGCCGAAGTGTCGACTTAAGATGGTTTTTAAAGCTCTTCTCGATTGTGGATAGGATGAGTTTGAGAAGGTCTTTTAACGTCTCCTTCCAATTGAAGGTTTGAGTAACATACTCCGGTTGTAGTGGGATTATGGTTTTAGACTGTTTCTACGGTGTTCCTTTCTTTTGATGACCGGCTATAGTGACTACTTGTATCTACGTTTTTAGGAATTGTTTTAAGATCGTTAGTCTTAGATCGTTGTGTAATTTTTCTAGTATGTGGTACTGGTTCACCCGAAATAGGGTCCCTACGTTCCTAAGAAATTATAGACGTTTAGTTAGTTATATTAAGTGGTGTAATTGTTTGACTTTTTATTTTCGGTATACTAATAGAGTTATCTACGTCTCTTCCGGAAACTGTTTTAAGTTGTAGGTAAATACTATTTTTGAGAGGTCTCTCGTCCTTGTCTTCCTTGTATGGAGTTGTATTATTTTCGATATATACTGTTTGGGTCTCGTTTGTAATAGGAGTTACTACTTTTTAACTTTCGTAAAGGGGATTTTAGTCCTCGTTCTGTTCCCACGGGTGAAAGTGACGATGACAAGTTGTATCAAGACCTTCAAAACCGGTGTCGTTAGTCTCGTCTTTTTCTTTATTTCCTTAGGTTTATCATTTTCTTCTTCATTTTGAGAGTGACAAACGACTACTGTACTAGGAGATGTATCTTTTGGGATTTCTGAGGTGGTCTTTTAATGATCTTGATTAGTTACTTATATCATTTCAACGTCCTATATTTTAGTTGTGTCTCTTTAGGGAACGTAAGGATATGTCATTATTACTCTTTCGTCTTTTACTTTAATTCCTTTGTTAAGGTAAGTGGTAACGTTACTTTTATTATTTTATGAACCCTTATATAGATGATATCTTTTGATACTTTGTGACTACTTTCTTTAGTTTCTCCTGTGATTATCTACCTCTTTATATGGTACAAGTACCTAGTCTTCCTAGTTATATCACTTTTACTCATATGATGGGTTTCGTTAAATGTTTAAGTTACGTTAGGGATAGTTCGATGGTCGTTATAAAAAGTGTCTTGATCTTGTTTATTAAAGTTCTAAACATACCTTTATGTTTTGTGGAGCTTATCGGTGTCGTTAGAACTCTTTCTTCTTACCTTGACCTCCTTAGTTGAACGGACTGAAGTCCGAGATGATGTTTCGGTGTTAGCAGTTCTGTCATACCATGACCGTGTTTCTGTCTGTATATCTAGTTACCTTGTTTTATCTTTCGGTCTCTATTTAGGTGTGTGTATACCTGTGGAATAGAAACTGTTTCCTCCGTTCTTATATGTTACCTCATTTCTGTTAGAGAAATTGTTCACCACGACCCTTTTGACCAGTTGGTGAACACTTTCTTACTTTAATCTAGTGAAAGATTGTGGTGTGTGTTTTTATTTGAGTTTTACCTAATTTCTAGATTTACATTCTGGTCTTTGATATTTTGAGGATCTCCTCTTGTATCCGTTTTGTGAGAGTCTGTATTTAGTGTCGTCCTAGGAGATACTAGGTGGAGGGTCTTAAGACCTTTATTTTCGTTTTTATTTGTTTACCCTAGATTAATTTTAATTTTCGAAGACGTGTTGTTTCCTTTGATATTCGTTCCACTTTTCTGTCGGAAGTCTTACCCTCTTTTATTATCGTTTACTTCGTTGACTGTTTGTCGATTAGAGTTTTATGTGTTCGTTGAATACGTCGAGTTGAGGTCTTTTTATTTGCTGGGTTAGTTTTTTACCCGGTTACTTGGATTTATCTGTAAAGAGGTTTCTTCTGTATACCTACCGATTGTTTGTGTACTTTTCTACGAGTTGTAGTTAGTAATAATCTCTTTACGTTTAGTTTTGATGTTACTCCATGGTGAAGTGTGGTCAATCTTACAGACGCTAGGTGTTCAGACGTTCGTTATTTACGACCTCTCCCACACCTCTTTTCCCTTGGGAGAATGTGACAACCACCCTTACGTTTGATCATGTCGGTGATACCTCTTGTCACACCTCTAAGGAATTTTTAAACGTTTCTCTTGACGGAATACTGGGTCGTTAGGGTGACGACCCGTATGTGTGGCTCCTTTGGTCTTAACTTTCTCTGTGTACATGGGGTTACAAGTAGCGTCGTGACAAATGTTATCGGTCCTGTACCTTCATTGGATCTAAAGGTAGTCGTCTACTTACCTATTCTTTCGACACCATGTATATGTGTTACATCATAATGAGTCGGTAATTTTTCTTATGTAAACTTAGTCAAGATTACTCTACCTACTTTGACCTCGGTTAATAAGTCTCACTTCATTCGGTCTTTCTTTTTGTGGTTATGTCATATGATTGTGTATATATACCTTAAATCTTTCTACCGTTACTACTGGGACATACGTTCTGTCGTTTTCTCTGTGTCTACACATCTCGTCTGAAAACCTGAGTCTCCCTCTCCCTCTCCCACCCTACTAAACCCTCTTACTATAACTTTGTACATATGATAGTACATTCTTTGCTTGGTGGTCAGATACAGGTTACGTCCTATGTCCTACGAACCCCGACGACGTGCCCCTACTGGGTCTCTCTACAATACCCCTCCCTCCACCCTCCCCCCAAGTACAAACCCTTGCGTACATGTGGGCACCACCTAAGTACAGTTACATACCGTTTTGGTTATGTCATAACATTTCATTTTATTTCATTTTTATTTTTAATTTTTTTCTTCGTTATCATTTCTAATTATTTTGATTTTCGACGAAAAAGTTCTTCTATTTGTTTTAACTGTTTGGAAATCGGTCTGAGTAGTACTTGTTTTCTCACTTCTTAGTTTAGTTGTTTTAATCTTTACTTTTTCCTGTCAAATGTTGTCTGTTACGTCTTTATGTTTCCTAATATTCTCTAATAATACTTGTTGATATACTGTTATTTTATCTATTGGACCTTCTTTACCTGTCTAACAATCTTTTCAAGTCAGAAGGTTTATCTTGGTCCTTCTTTATCTTTAAGACTTGTTAGGTTGATATTAATAACTTTAACTTCGTCACTAGTTTTTAGAGGTGGTTTTGTTTTCGGGTCCCGATCTACACCATATATATGAGTTACTTTATAATGAGTCGGTATTTTTTCTTGTGTAAACTCAGTTAAGATTACTCCACCTACTTGAATCTTAGATAATATGTCCCACTTAATTCAATCTCTTTTTATTTATAGTATAAGATTGTGTACATATACCTTAGATCCTTTTACCATGACTTCTTGAATAAATGTCTCGTTGACACCTCTTTGTCTGTATCTCTTATCTGAAAACTTGCACCCTTCTCCTCTCCTCTCCCACTTTCCATACCTTTCTCATTGTACCTTTGAATGTAATGGTATACATTTTAACTCTCGGTTGTCCTTAAACGACATACCGAGTTCCTTGAGTTCGTCCCCGAGACATAGTTGGATCTCCCCACCTACCCCTCCCTCTACCCTCCCTCTAAGTTTTCCCTCCCCTATATACATATGGATACCGACTAAGTACAACTCCAAACTATCTTTTGTTGTTTTAGACATTTCGTTAATAGGAAGTTATTTTTTATTTATGTAAAATTTTTATTTATTTAAATTTTAAATTTTTTTTTAGGGGGTCTCCCTGAAGGGACCACCAGGTCACCAATCCCGACAGAAATTCACGTCCCCCCACAACCAAGTTAGGGACCAACTATAGTGTACGGAACATCGGTTTTTCGACTTTGTATTTTGTCTTTGTTATGACATATTTTAAGTTATATAAACATTTTACCGGGTGTAGTTTCTTTTTAGAAATTATTTTTTTAAGGGGGTTTATTTTTATACTTACAGAAAAAATACGAGAGCCATATACGGATGTAATTCAATTCCCGATGGTGGCAATACCGTCTCTTACTTCTTCTTGATTTCTCGGAGAACTACTTTCACTTTCTCCTCTCACTTTTTCAACCGAATTTGGAGTTGTAAGTCTTTTGATTCTAGTACCGTAGACCAGGGTAGTGAAGTACTGTTTATCTGCCCCTTTGTAACCTGTGTCATCGACTGAAATAAAAAGACCCGAGGTTTTAGTGACGTCTACCACTGACGTCGGTACTTTAATTTTCTACAAATGAAGAACCTTTCTTTCAATACTGGTTGTATCTGTCGTATAATTTTTCGTCTCTGTAATAAAACGACTATTTCCAGGTAGATGAGTTACGACACCAAAAAGGTCACCAGTACATACCTACACTCTCAACCTGATATTTCTTTCGACTCGTGGTTTCTTAACTGTGTAAAGTTGACACCACAACCTCTTCTGAGAACTCTCAGGGAACCTGACGTTCCTCTAGGTTGGTCAGGTAGGATTTCCTCTAGTCAGGACCCACAAGTGACCTTCCTTACTACAACTTCGACTTTGGGGTTATGAGACCGGTGGACTAGGCTTCTCGACTGAGTAACCTTTTCTGGGACTACGACCCTTTCTAACTCCCGTCTTCCTCTTCCCCTGTTATCTCCTACTATACCAACCTACCGTAGTGGTTGAGTTACCTGTACCCAAACCCACCTGAGGTCCTCAATCACTACCTGTCCCTCCGGACCGTACGACGCCAAGTACCCCAGCGTTTCTCAGTCTGTACTGACTCGTTGAGTTGACTGACTGACTGATCGACAAACTAGTAGGTTGACAAATATCTGGTTATTTACAACCGGTATTATCGTCCCAATGTACCACGTTCCATACCGTCATATTCCTAAAAGACTG
This sequence comes from Capra ibex, assembly GCA_006410555.1. Taxonomy (NCBI): domain Eukaryota; kingdom Metazoa; phylum Chordata; class Mammalia; order Artiodactyla; family Bovidae; genus Capra; species Capra ibex. The sequence goes on along the minus strand of SJYO01052474.1, from coordinate 53,248,546 downwards.
GTCCCTCGACTTATTGGAGTTTAGGAAACGTTTACAGGTTTCCCCGTTTTATTCATCGTCCTTAGACTCCCGATAGTCTTCTTTCCGTTATGTTGAGAGTCACTTCTACTTTAAAGTCTCAAAAGGGTCAGGTTTTTAGTATTATATACTTCGTGATTACTACACTCTACACGTAATATATATAAGTCAAGTCAAGTCAAGTAAGTGAGTCAGCACAGACTGAGAAACGCTGGGGTACTTAGCGTCGTGTGGTCCGGAAGGACAGGTAGTGGTAGAGGGTCTCAAGTAAGTCTGAGTGCAGGTAGCTCAGGCACTACGGTAGGTCGGTAGAGTAGGAGCCAGCAGGGGAAGAGGAGGACGGGGGTTAGGGAGGGTCGTAGTGTCAGAAAAGGTTACTCCGTTGAGAAGTGTACTCCACCGGTTTCATGACCTCAAAGTCGATATCATAGTAAGGAAGGTTTCTTTAGGGTCCCAACTAGAGGAAGTCTTACCTGACCAACCTAGAGGAACGTCAACTTCCCTCAGAGTTCCCAGAAGAGGTTGTGGTGTCAAGTTTTCGTAGTTAAGAAACCGCGAGTCGAAAGAAGTGTCAGGTTGAGAGTGTAGGTATGTACTGGTGTTCTTTTTGGTGTCGGAACTGATCTGTTTGGAATCAGCCGTTTCATTACAGAGACGAAAACTTATACGATAGATCCAACCAGTATTGAAAAGAAGGTTCCTCATTCGCAGAAAATTAAAGTACCGACGTCAGTGGTAGACGTCACTAAAACCTCGGGGGTTTTTATTTCAGACTGTGACAAAGGTGACAAGGGGGTAGATAAAGGGTACTTCACTACCCCTGTCTACGGTACTAGAAGCAAAAGACTTACAACTCGAAATTCGGTTGCAAAAGTGAGAGGAGAAAGTGAAAGGAGTTCTCCGAAAAATCAAGGAGAAGTAAAAGATGGTATTCCCACCACAGTAGACGTATAAACTCCAATAACTATAAAGAGGGCCGTTAGAACTAAGGTCGAGTACGAAGAAGATTGTTGTGTCGTTTCATATATAATATCTGTAATGTCTACTCTGCAGGTTTAAATTCCTTTAACTAGTTCGAGTGTGTTGATCATTCATAATCTTGATCTTATAGTTGACTCTGAACCGACTATAACTTAGATTAAATAAGGAGTTCTCATGGTGTGACTAAAAGTGTCTTTAATATTTTAGTTAATTAACGATACTCAACTTATATTACAACTAATCAGTATCCGTTGTTAGATAGTGAGAATAGTTGAACCTCATATAATTCCACCTTATATAAGAGGATAAACCCCCTCCTCTCTTGTATTTGATGTATAAGTCCCTATACTTAATACCACGACCTTTTCTGAACTCTCAGGGAACCTGACGTTCTTCTAGTTTGTTCAGTTAGGATTTCTTTTAAACGGGATTTATAAGTAACCTTCCTGACTACGACTTCGATTTCGAGCTTATGAGACCGGTGGACTACACTTCTCAGTTGAGTAACCTTTTCTGGAACTACGACCCTTTCTAGCTCTCGTCTTCCTTTTCCCCCGTTGTCTCCTACTCTACCAACTTACCGTAGTGACTGAGTTACTTGTACTCAAACTCGTTTGAGGCTCTCTATCACTTCTTGTCCCTTCGGACCGCACTATGTCAGGTACTCAAATGTTTCTCGACCTGTACTGGATCACTGACTTGTTGTTCTTTTCCCATACTTTCTCTTATTAATAGAATAAACTGAGTCTTGAGAATACTTCATTTTCAGTCCCCGAGAGTCGTATTTGTTCCAACAATCCTTATTTCAGTCCCTCACGGAATAGGGATTAGGAGACAGAGGGTCCGACCACGAAGAACTTACCACGGTACAACAGGGAGACAGACGACCGAAAGGACGACTTGTCGTTCGTAAGTAAAGTATTGATCCTCTTTTTTATAATTATCAAGTTTAGTATTTTATATTTGTTATTTTAGTTTGTTATCTATGTCAAATAATAGAGGGTTATCGTAAAACACAAGATACCTTGTTTCATTCACAATTATTTATAGAGAAACTTTTGGTGTATATCGTGGGTAACTGAGGTTCTTTTTAAATCTGGAAACTAGGATCTAGTCTTATAAAATTTTTAATATTTTCGGAAGTGTGATCTTAAGTCGTTTTGTCATGATTTTAATAATGTCTTTTCTCTTTTGATACGGAAATGAATAATTCCTTTTTGAAAACTTAAAAGATGTAACGGTGAGTTTAAAAATAAGGTACCGGTCTCATCTCTAACATCACTATTTTATTTTATTTATTATTATCTCGTTTAATATAAAGACTTCGTATAGTATAAGAAGAAAATCACTATATACAAAAATTTTCACAGAGACTTGGATATTTAACTCGATAGGACCCCCTTTTTATGTGTTTGTATGTATTACCGTTATTACACAAAAAACTCGTAATGTCGAAAGTTTGTTTGGGGGTAAGGACCTTCTACCGAACGAACCATGTAGAGAATAGATTTTTCCTTCTTCGTGACGATTTACTCAACAGAAAATAAAGATAAAAATTTTAAGAAAAATCTAAAATAAAAAATTTAACCTCATATCAACTAAATGTTACAACACAATTAAAGACGACAAGTCGTTTCATGAAGTCGAGATGTATTTTTATATGAAAATTTTGAAAGAGACTTTGGACTCTCTGATAAATATTTTAAGTTTTCTGATGTCCTTCACGAACGAGAATGTGTCCGTTACTTCTAAGAATAAAAAGGGGTCTCCAATGTCACTTAGATCAGAAAAAATACTTTTGAACGGAAGAGTCGGACACCTTAAGAGAAGTTTTACACAAAACGGAATACTCATTACATTAAAGTCGATGATGAATGTAGATATATTCCGTTAAATGAGAATATTTTGATTCTTCGTCATAATTGGTGAGGTCTGAAAGGTTGATAGTGGAGACATTCTAGGAAGACCGATTATGGTTATTTGTATAAGATATGAGATTTAGAGAAAAGGAGGGAAAGAGGGGAGTTTTTATATTAAAGAAAATTTTTTTTTTAGTGTTTCACCATTTTTATTAAATAAGTAAAGGTTTTTCCTTGAATTTACGTTTATACTAGAGAAAACGTTTTCGATTACCTAGTTCACTTATTCTATGAGATCGTTTTGGAGTTGATAATTTTCAATGTCGCCTATCTCAGATAAATAAGATATTGTACTCTACTGATCTACCGGTAGTGTCCACAAAGAAGACAAAGGTGTAGTATTTGTTTTTCCCTTTAAAACTCTAGTATTACATAATAACCAAGATTGTCTGTTATCACGGTATTCAGAAGAAGACTAGATTAATCGTGTCCCAAAGATAATAGAGAGAGAACTGTCGAGATTCTATGTGATCTAATTTTTTTTTTTTTTGACTTCATTTTGTCATATATTGTAACGTAGAAATACTGTGAATGGAACTTCAGAAATAGTCCATCTATTAAAGGTAAACTATTTCCGTAAAAGGACTCCAAAAATTAGAACAAAATAAACCTTGTATAAGGAGACAGAGGAGTAAAACGGTATGAGACACAAAGAAAGACACATAATCGTTTTGGTCGATGGAAGGATCAAAACTTCCCACCGGAACAGATTCTATACAGAGTATCTTAGGTATTCGTGTTTTAGTGAGACCGGTGGTCTCGATCCACGAGTTCCCTGTAGGCCCAAACCCGACGCACACGGACGGACGACACCGTTCCCTAACCCGTCCTAAGAGCTTACCGGAGGAACGACTCAACGTATCGACACCGAGAAACCCTAATTTACCGGAGGGTCACCCCATACGGATGACCACGAACGTCCAATTTCTTAAGGCTTCATCGTGGACAGTCACAACCATAATCGTTCCTTCTTACTCTAGAGTTTTTACCACAGTCGGTCGTAGAGGGAAAGATCCCTCCTAGGGTTATCGAGGACGGATAGACCTTCTACGAAATCCTAACCATTCATCTAGAGGAAGTGAAAAAGTTTGTTTACGAAAAGTTTAACAGACAACAACAAAAAACACACACACACGACGTTTCACTCAGAGAAATTCTAACCTAAGAAGTACAGGATATCATGATACCAAAAGGACCTACATAGGAACAGAAAGTTTCGGTTTACAAAACCTCCGAATAGAGAGGACGTACCTTAGACTCCCGACCCTACGGACTATACTCCGTGTTCAAGTACTGAGAACCCTTTCTCAAGACATCAAAACTCGGGGGACGGTTAACACCTACCGAGTGGTCGTCATCCCACAAAGAAACCACTCTGATACAGAAACGGAAGTGATGTTAGAGTCACGACGAGAAAATAGGAAAGAACACCTCCGAGACAAGTGGTTCAGAAGTCAAGAAAAGTCTCCTTTTATAAGTCATCAAAGTCTCCTTTGATGTTGATAAACACCAACATCTAAACAACACAGGGACCATCCTCCACTTAACTGTTAGAGGGGTACGATGGTAGAACTTGATGACAGATTCTGTATGATCAAAAAGTAGAAATCTGAAGAGAAAGTAAGTGGAAAAAGAAAGTAAGGTCTGTTTCTTCTATAAAATTTGAATCCCCGTCTTTTTCGACTGAAACTGACAACTTTTTTTAGATTAGGGAACGGTGTACCTTATCAACTTTGATAGCTCTTTTCTTAGAAGGTAAAAAATTGTAGAGTTTCTTAATAGGGGTGTATAAATAAGTCTAACTAGAAAAGTCGTCTATAGAAACGTACGACCTTTGTTTTTACAGTTTCTCTAACCCCCTTTGACCATAGAGGAAGATATCATCCAGGAAAAGTTTTAGTACCGAGTTTAAAAATTTTCGTAATATATTTCATGTAACACGTTAAGGACTCTGTATCGTTTATAAGTTAATTATTACACATAAGAATAAAATAATAATATTCAGATCCAAATGTTAATAAAACTCATCCTAAACGAGAGTCCCATTACAGTGGGTTGAAGTTTAGGGTTCATCCAACTGTATTAAGGAGTCCATGGGTTCGAAGTTTTAATGGTAGAAGAGTTACAAAGGTTAGAGAATTTAAGTTAAAATTAAAGAAATGAATAAATAAGTATATCAGTAAGTAAGTTGTTTATAAGTCACTCTACCGTTTGAGATATGTTTTTTTATGTTTCTATTACTATTAATTGTGTTGGGATGGAGGTATTCTCATGACGGGTAGTCGTCTATCTCCATAATTAGATTATTAGTGGGTTCACACTTTGACAATAATATTATACTTCACCCTTCCTTTTAATATTCTCTAATATAAAAATTTCTTCAGTTCCTTCCGACACAACGAACTAGACTCTGGGAAGTTTTACAGAGTGTGAGGAAGTCTATACTTGATCTATAATTATTGTTGTTTTCTTTATTACGAGATCCGTCACTCTTACTGTATCCATTTCTGGGACCTCACCCTTGTTTCACGGTTCTTGAATGTCGAACATTCTGGCATCCTGTCTCTCCTGTCCTTTCGTCGGGTCTCGTTCTACTCCAACCCCTCAATCTACACTTACTGTCGTAGGTCCGAGAACTCTACCTGAAATAGACCTGAAATCGACCTCTAAGTGTGAGGTTGACTTCCAACTGTTGTGTCCTCACTGTACTCTCATTACCCTTTTTTTTACCCCGATTTTGTTCATATTCACTAACTGGACCCTTTACCGTGAAAAGTGAACGTGACTTCTCTATGTTTCTCGACTCTACAGTCGGATGTTCTCTTGTCTTATCATCGTTCCTTTTTACCACCTCAGATCCTTATAAATCCTTCACTTCAGTGCTAGTCACGATTGTCTAAAGTATGTTCTCTCACTTACTCTCCCTCCATAATTCTTACTACTTGTCTACATATACGACCCTAGACTCAACGTCTCTCATCAAACCCTTCTTCAGAAAAAATCCTCTCTTACTACATCCGTCACGGAAAGGTAAAAACCGAACAAAATGAGTAAACACATTTTATCGATGATGAGACTACCGTTCAACGGGTATTAAGAGATGTATAAACATTAATAAAGAGTTGATCTTTTTCATGTTTTGGATCAAATTAAATCAACGGAAAGATGTGGAGGATACTAATAAAATAATATGTTCTCATTAGTTTAATTGTTTTACAATCGTTGAATTTACTAGAATACTCTAAAGAGTACTGTAAAACTTTCTCTTTTTATACTTTATTAATGTCTTTATAACCTTTGAAGAATTATATATAGTCTAAAAAAAAGAAAACCGATTGTATTTTTCTTTTTACATAGAAGATGGTCATGAAATCTTCTATGTCTACATGACCTTACGCCATTATCATCTTTAAATAGTAATAGAGGATCGGAGATACCATAAAAATATTTGACCTAAAGATAATCACGAAATAAGATTAAGTTAGAGTGTCGGACATTTCCTCACGTAGATTAAATTTCAACAACGAACATAAGTTACGGTACCGTACGGGTCTTATTTCAAACTATCACCGGGGCGTAGGTTATAGTGTTTGGGTATATTTATACGTAGAATAAAGATTCATTATTTCTACAGAGACTGATCTTTTACCACTCCCAATAAGGAGGGTTTTATACAATTATTAATTTATCCCTCATTGAGACAAAACTTCTAGTTATTTATACATAAGGTATGTTTCAGTATTGAAATGTTTGCACATTAGGTACAATTTGGGGTAGAGGTTCAAAGTGGTTCGTATGCAAGAACGAAATGTTCGTATATATACTGTCAATTTAATGTACAAATAGTAAAAGTGACTCCTGTAGACTGTAAATATCCAATACCATTTTTGTTTAAACCATTAAAACGACGGAATTTTTTCTGTTTGGGTGTTGTTTTTGACATACAAGAGACGAAAGTTTCCACTTATCAAAACCAAAGGTTTACGCTCTCAAAAAATGAACAAAAGAGAATGTATGTATTTTATGTTCCTTAACATTTGTGACTAGACGAAACAGATAGTTTAAAAATATTCATCCTATATAATCAAGAACCGATTATCATTGAATTCTCTGTTCAGGAAGTTACTGAACTCACTTTATTTTATTAAAAAACGACCGTATTAGACACCACAATAAGGGTCCACCAAGATTACTTCGTCTGAATAAAACATAACGTCAAATACTGGTTCGAATCTCTATAGAGACTTTCTTCTTTAAATGCGGATAGTAGGGTACACAAGAAAACGTGGAAAAGTTCCCGTAATGTTATCACAAAACATACTTGTACTAAAACAAGTAAACTCTTTCAAATCCAGGTGTAAAAGGGAAATTTACGATCTGATTTTTCCTGTCGAAGTGAAAGTCCAGAGATGTAAGAGAAATTCTTTCCTTCCACTCTTAATCTAGGGTGTCTTGGGAGATAGTGTAAATTCAATACCATGACGTCTGACGAACGATCTCCAAGTCCGAGACTTAACATTCTATTCATAGGAACATCACAGACGTTCAAATACGTGAGGACATTTCTTGGTTTCGAATTCACTCTCTCCCCTACGGAATAAATGTTTACTTTAATTAAAGTTTATACAATCATGAGTAAGAAGTTTAATCTTTTCGGGTTATACTACACGAGATAAATTATCTAGTGATCCCGTTATATAACACTGTCATAATAAAAGTTAGGTCGATAGTTTATGACCTAGTTGATAAAACAGGGTGATATTAGTTTTCGGTAAATTGACCTCTTTATTCTTACTTTTCCATAATCAGTCGGTCTCAGAGTCAAAATGATGTTAAAAAAATTATGTTTAAAAACGATGTTAAAAATGATGTCAAAAAGAACACTGGGTCTCGTTCTTTTAGACTTTTTCGTGACTACGAAGGTCACATCGCCCCAAGGACCCTTGTAACAGAGGAGCAAGGTGTTAAACGTGACGGTAGATAACAAGGAAAGTATAATATGTAGTGTGGTCTTCATGTTAACTACGATAAAAACAACTGTCGTGTCCGGGAACACAAAGGAAATTGGTATCAGGAAGTTATTTGTATAATCAATAAAGTATACATGGACTTTTTTTAAGTTTATAATTTTCTCCTTCTGTTAAAATTGAAAGTCAAAATAAAGAGGTAATATATGGAACGATGAATTTATGTCATCCTAGGGACACACGGTGTGTTTTACTCTTATTTTTACAGTCTAAGAGTTTAAGTCATATTTTTAATTTACTCTATTGTCTTATATAATATTTCATAAGTTTTACAATATTTAGAGTTTTTTCCCTCTTCCGAATAGGATATAAACGATTAGAAATTTTATACTTTCTATAGAGTTTATCAAAAACCAACTTGAGAGTGTATTTAACGGATCCTTAGTCATTATATTTTTATATGAATTGTCGAATATACTGTATGGATTTCGTCACGAACCTCTCTATAAATTATTGGATTGGTAAATATAATGATTTTTTATATATGTCTATATTACTCATAGGTTGGATTAGTCAATTTCTCGTCATTCTGTTTCTCTTTTTCATATAACCTTTTTCACTACCGTTTGTGACTTGACTTTTTATCTTGCATCAATAGATTCTCTACTGAGATCTCCTTTTATTTCTTATTTTGTCTATTTAGTAATAAATTGTATTTTTTTCCTTTTTCTGTTTGTATAGTTCGTATATTTAGTTCGTTTAGAAGTGTCTAATGTAATTTTTTACTATTTAATGAAACGAGTAGAGACATTTTTAATTAAATGTTTACATCTATTTATTAGATTCTATCGGGTTAGTTCTATCGTATTTTTTAACTTTGGATATCTAATGGCATCTTCTTGATCTCTTTGAACAGTTTATTGAAGAGTGGAGGGTAGAGGTATTGTGTTTGTGTAAGTTCAATTACGTAATTAGTATTTATCTAAGAAGTCCTTTAAGTACCTTAAGGTATTTAATACGTCCTCTACGTCCAAACTAGGGACCCAGTCCTTCTGTGGAACCTCCTCCTTTACCGTTCAGTGAGGGTATAAGAACGGTCCTTTTAGGGTACCTGTCTTCTCAAACCGTCCGATGTCAGGTGTCCAAACGTTTCTCAGTCTATACTGACTCAATGTCTTGTGTGTGTGTGTACTATAGAGGTAACGAGTTCTCGTATAAATTGTTTACGTTTGCATTCATTTTCTAATCGTTTTTTTAGACAAAGGGAATGACCAGTATTTAGGATTTGGTTTATAATCGTTTGTCTTACATTCCCGTATTGTTTTATTATTATTAGGTAATAATTAATGAGAATGATCTAAGTCTGTATTAAGTTATACTTTCTTATATTATTATATTGGACGTATCATTTATGTAAGTTTATATTTTATTAATATTAGTAAAGTTACAAATTTCTATAAACTATTTTGAAATCCTGTAAACAGAATTTATCATGTATCATTCAGATTTTAATATATATAAATAAACTGTAATTTTAATATATATATTTAAATTTGTACAATCTATATTTAGACCCGAAGGGACCATCGAGTTGACCATTTCTTAAACAGACGTCACGTCCTCTGGGGTCAAGATAAGGACCCAGTCCTTATAGGGGACCTCTTCCCAATCCGTTGGGTGGAGGTATAGGAACGCGAAGGGTAGACGTGAGTCTACCATTTCTTATACGGACGTCACACCCTCCGGACCAAATTACGGACCCAACCCTTCTAGGGAACTTCCTCCCGTACCGTTGGGTGAGGTCATAAGAACGGACCTCTTAGAGGTACCTGGCTTCTTTGACCACCCGATATGTCAGGTACCCCAGGGTTTCTCAACCTGTACTGACTCACTGATTTGTGTCTATATTTAGGTTTTAAATGTCATAATTACACCTATATCTAAAATTACACGTTTGTCACAAAAAATAGTTTAAAACTTTGACGTACATATAAGTGATAATGGTTAGAACAAATTGTAACAAAACCTCTATTGTCAAATACACTAATTTACTTTCTCTCTTTACTCTATTCTTTGTCCACTTTCATAGTAATATATAGTTTTTGTTATAACACACAGACCTTTTGATTTCGTTTAGTTGACTTTTTGAAATTTTTATAAGTAAAAGTGACCTCCCTAATTCGTATCCCTCTATATAAAAATTTCACTACAAGTTCTAAGTGTACCTTATTTAAAATTTGAGAGAACACCCTGTATTTTTATTTTAAACTTAGTTAATTTTTCGTTATACGACAAAGACCGATCTTTCCGAGTTCTTCTATTTTACAATTTAAAGGATTAAATTATAAATTCTATATTAGACAATGGTTATTTTTGTCGTTTCATTAAAAAAAACTTGTTCACTTAAGATTTCAAGGATGTGTATGTAAAATTTATATTGTGTTTTTTCTTTTTCTTCTTTTTCTAGTCATTTGAAGTCCTTTAGAATAACCGGACCACGTTTTAATCTGTCTCTTTGGTACTTTCTCCTCTTTTATCTAGAATTTACTCTGGAGTATGTATATACATCCTGAAATCGTATTTTGTGATCACTAAAAAAATAATACCTACTTTATTACTTAACAAGTTACTTTCCGTAACCTTTTTAGGTGTGTAGAACTCTTATATCTTTCGATGATAGATATTGCATGTGATCTTAATTAAGGACTACCCAAGTTATAAATTCATAAAAAATTTTTTGACGTCGTCGCATTCTTCTTCCATGTTGAAGCCGTACTTCTTGTGGAAGAATTTAAAATATCCTTTTTTACCTTCGATACTTTTTTCCATACGTTTAATGTTATTTCGTCAGAGGAACCGTCGTATATAGTAATGTTTTAGTTTTCGTTTGTAGCTTTTCTTTGTTTCGTTTTTTGTCGTTTTTTCGTTGTAGTGGACTGTTGTGGACCATCGTGTCCCTTCCAGACGAAGTCTGAAGGAAGTTCGAGTAATCTTTTTATTTTATTTTACAGTCTTTAACATGACCGTGATTTCATTTCTTAGACGGACGTTACGTCCTCTGGACCCAAGTAGGGACCCAAGTTAGGGACCCAATCCTTCTAAGGAACCTCTTCCCTTGACGATGGATGAGGTTATAAGACCGGACCTCTTATAGTACCTGACATATCAGGTACCCCAACTTTTCTCGTTGAAAGTAAAAGTGAAAAGTGATCGTCATTTCTTAGGGGGAGGTCACGTCCATGTACGGTTTCTTTTCCCAAGGTAGGAACCCAACCCTTCTAGGGGACTTCCTCCAGTACCGCTGTCTGAGGTAATAAGAACGGACCTCTTAGGGTACCTGTGTCTTCAGACCACCCGATGTTAGGTATCCCTGCGTCTCAGTCTGTGCTACCTTCACTGAAGTGTGCGTGCATGTTTCTCGTCAAGTGTATTTTTTTCCTTTATATATCCTTATTTTCTTTTCAATTAGAACGGAAAATAGGGTTGTAGTGTCACCAGATGACGAGAGACTTTTGAGTATATATGACTTATTGAATGAATTCATACAAAATTCTACGTAAAGATTCAAGTATCAATAACTCCTTTAAAAGTTTGTTGGATAAATCTACTTATCTCTATAATTTAACTTGTTTATTCGTTTACGATTTGTTCCATGTTTATAGGTTTAGTCCCTTGATCTCGTAATTTATAATCCTACGAATTAAGAGTTTCGAGACAAGAGATGTACATTCCTTTTTGTCTTCGATTACAACCTGTTCCTCTAAAATCTCACTCGGGTCCAGGAGATCGTGTCAACGGGTTGTCCTGAAAGATGTACCTTCACAAGATGATATCTCCACGAACGGTTATGTCATTGGTGGTCGGTGGAGTCCGACATGAACTTTATTCAGAGTACGTTGGTGCCTATATTACATATTAAATAAATATAAATTAATTAAATGTAAATTTTTCAGTGGGTGACGATCGTGGATTCAATAACCTGCATATTGATTCCTGGGAGTTGTAATCATTTTCTACCCCAGTGTGTTATCCAAAGAAGGGTACATTTCATTTCGATTTTTACTTTGAACGTTAAACGAATAAAGACCTTGTTGACACACATCTTTTTTCTCCTTTTGTTTATCACCAAATTTACATATAATGAATGACGGATATACTTAGAATTAATTTATATAATTTAATCTGTGTAAAAACTCAAGTTTTATTTGTATAATGTTTATATTTACCCTACTTTACCTTACTTTTTAAAGTTTAGATAATGTCCTCTCTTTTTGATTTACGTTTTCAACTAATAATTATTTCTTTTAATCTTTATCTTTTGTTTCTTTTTCTTTCCCTTCTTTCATTTTCTAACATTTTTATTTAAATTTATATCATTTTCAATAGAATCATTCCGGATCATTACCTCTTCCGTTACCGTTGGGTGAGGTCATGAGAACGGACCGTTTAGGGTACATGCTTCCTCGGACCATCCGACGTCAGGTACCCCAGTGATTCTCAGCCTGTGCTGACTCGCTGAAGTGAAAGTGAAAAGTGACAGTACGGGACCTTCCTTTACCGTTGGGTGAGATCACAAGAACGGACCTCTTAGAGTTCTTGTCCCCTGGACCACCCGACGGCAGAGACCCCAGCGTGTCTCAGTCTGTGTTGACTTCACTGAATCGTCGTTCCGGATCATTTAATTAAGTCAACTTTTCATCTAACAGACTGACCTAATTTCTAGGTGAGGTTGAGACAAGTAACATAATTTTACACATAAGGTTCAAATTATGTCTTTCCGACTTTTACTACCGAACCTTTGTATGTGTCTTTCTATCGTTCAATTCCTTAGGATTCCAGCATAATAGTTATATTTTGTTTTTAATTTGATTCCACTCTTTTTAATAATCTCTATTTTTACTGCTGTATTCTATTACCAAAGTTGACTGAACCTTCTACAATTTTAAGATGTAAATCTACTTAGAATAATTTGTGGACTGGAATAATCTCTAATTGTCTCTGACTACTTAGGTAGTAGTGTTACCCATAAAGTTGTGTGGTGAACTTTTAATCATTCTTATCTCTATAGTCACTATGTCAATTCTTCGTTTTAAATTACTTGTATGTGTCTTGACACGATAGTTCTCGATGTTTTTTTAAAAACGTTTGTTTTAAATCAAAACTTTAAAACTATAAAGTTTTTAACTATAAAATATTTATAGAGATTGGTGTTATACTCATTGAATTCCTAGTTAATGACTTTCTATTTATTGGGTATAGTATATAATTTTAGATAAGGTTTAAGAAATTTCAATGTCTACACTTCTTACGTTTGAATTTTAATATAAGAACCTTTATATAGTCTGTGTAGAATGAACAAATCTTCATCTATTTATAAAGAATTTTATCAGGGTTTTACACGTTCATTAAAACTTTACAACTTTTTAGACTAAGATAATTGTTGAAGACAAATAGTTTTGTGTTATTTCATTTTCATTTCTTATTTTATAACTCTTTTATTTTTATTACTTTTAGAAAAGTTAAAATGGATTTAATGTATTTATTGATAGTATTTACTAAAAATTTATACGTTAGTTATTTACACATATATATATAAGTGTATATATATGTGCGTATATATAATTATCCACAAAGGATCTTCTCTTTTGATTTTCTTATTATGTACTTTTTTCAAATTATTACGAGTAAAAACAATTTCTAACCTCATTTCTAGTGAGAGTAATTGACAACTACTATGCCATAGAAATGTATCTGTGTGTGTGTATATGTGTACTGTAACGTTTTATTGTATATATATATCGTTATACGTTTATCTAACCTTTCTTAACGGATGAATATTTTTTTCAATATTTAAGTAATCTTAACAGGACTTGTTCGTAAAACAAGAGTATAAGTGTTAATTTAAGACATTCCGACATTCATCTAATTCGTATTTGGTTCTCGTTTTCAGTGATTACTTTTACTATGATTGTTTTTTATTTGTTTTAACATACATACTGAACTAATTCTCAAGTTTGTATTGTAAACTCAAGATGACAGGTATTTTTGACTTGGTATGATGGTTGATGGATTTGGTATATAACAGTTTAATAATTTTCTGTACCAGAGTAAACAAGTTTCTGATTTAATAATTATACTATTAATTTGTACTTTAACTTAATAACATATATAGGAAAGGTATCACTTTTTTTTTCTCACGATTATAGATGATGTCTTTAAACCGAGTAACTTCAGAAGAATGTTTCTTTTATGAAAAAGTAGTCATTAAGTTAGACTATTTTTATAAACGTTTAGATACGTCTCTGTCGTCCGAGTAATTGTTTTCCAATACCTTCAAGAGTTTGAATGAGGGTTTGCATCAAAGAAACTTGTGACTTGTTGTTGTTGTTTTTTCTTTTATTGAGCTACCTTTTTGGACACGATGACTTTACGACTCAGGTAGTTCTTGGATAGGTTTATTTCAGTAAAGACATGTCAAAGTCGTAGAAAAAGTTTAAAGATAACGACGACCTTTATAATCCAAATGTATTATGACTATTTAGACTTCTTTAATTTACGAATCCGTATTTTTATACTGATACTTAGGTGAGTGTATGTATGTGTGTCAAGAGTTTCTCGAATCGTAAATTAGGTAAAATCTTTATAAAATTTATTAAAACCAAACAAAAAAAAAAACGACATTTAAACGGAAACGTCTTAAAAATTTTGTAAACAGTTTATACTACAAAGGTCGTCGTCAATTAAAAGAAAAATTTATATGTTACGGATACCATGGTTTGTCCACGGGTTGAAAGACTGACAAGTAGTTACTACATACACACGATTTAGTGAAGTCAGTACAGGTTAAGACACGCTGGGATACCTGACATCGGGTGGTCCTAGGAGCGTCAGGTACCCTAAGTAGTCCGTTCTTATGGTCTCACACAACGGTAAAGGAAGTGGTCCTCTAGAAGGGTTGGGTCCCTGACTTGGGTGTGGAGAATCCGGAGGACGTAACCGTCCGTGCAAGAAATGGCGATCACGGTGTACTCTTCGGGACATGTAAACTACCTACAGGAATAAACGTTTACCATTGATACTTCAAAGAAATCGTAACTTAAAGTACTTCCTAATTTAAGAAGATGACTTCAATGACGAGATTTAAAACAAATCACTGGAGAAGTGTGATATTATCATAAAACTCTAGTACACTATCAATCTTTTTGGAGAGGGTTAATATCTAAGCATAAATCCGATGAATCTAGGTTGAATGATAACATCCACCCGAAAAGTCCAACGTGATCACCAATTCTCAGATGGACGGTTACGCCCTCTGATTTCTCTGAGTCCAAGTTAGGACCTAACCCTTCTAAGGGACCTCCCGTAACATTGGACGATGTCATAAGAACGGACCTCTTAGGGTGCCTGTCTCCTCGGACCGACCTCGGGCATCGTAGTGTTTCTCAACCTGTACTGACTTCGCTGAATCGTACGTACGTGCACGTGATAACATCCATCTCAAAACCACAGATCTCGTCCGTCTACTTGGGTAATTGAAAGTGATTCACATGGAACTATTCTTTATAAAGATACATAGAAACAAATGAACGGTAGAAGCTTTTTCAGATATTAAATATCAGTTATGAAGATCTTTGTTGAAGGGGAGTACTGAGTGACTGATAAGAGAGGAGAACACCATAACCGTAAAGACCGGGTAGTAAAGAATTAAAAGATAAACTGTATGAGGAAGAGTGAACTTGAGACTTAAAACGTCTCAAAGTCACGAATCAAAATTCAGCAAAAGAGAAAAAAATTAGATTTTGTGAGAAGGATATTTAATTATTTAAATAAATGTTTATTTAATTATTTAAATAAATAATGTTTGTTTAAATAAATGTTTATTCGATATATACTAAAGTAACTCAAGACGATACATATCTGACTAATGTAAATTAAAATATAAAATTAAATTATAAAGGAAAACTTAAATTAAGAATATCTCATTCACGCCAACGAGTCAACACAGGTTGAGAAACGCTGGGGTACCTGACATCGGGTGGTCCGAAGAGACAGGTACCCTAAAAGGTCCGTTCTTATGACCTCATCTAACGGTAAAGGAAAAGGTAAAGGTCAGTACAGACTGAGAATCACTAGGGTACCGGACATCGGGTGGTCCGAGGAGACAGGTATTTTAAGAGATCCGTTCTTATGACCTCACCCATCGGTAAGGGAAGAAGTCCTCTAGAAAGGTTGGGTCTTTGACTTGGGTCCAGAGGACATAATATGTGTCTAAGAAATGGCAGTCTCGGTGTTCCTTTCGGGTTGTATTAAGGATATCTAGAGACAGATTTATTATAAGATTGAAATTATTAATTATCTATATAATAAGAGTCACATAGTTCTACTGTAAGTTTAGTTTTATATTTTGTTGGTTTTTTTCTCTCTTAAATATTCTACCACTGACGTCGGTACTTTAATTTTCTGTGAATGAATGAGGAACCTTCTTTTCAATACTGGTTGGATCTGTCGTATAAGTTTTCGTCTCTGTAATGAAACGGTTGTTTTGAGGTAGATCAGTTTGGATACCAAAAAGGTCATCAGTACATATCTACACTTTCAACCTGATATTTCTTTCGAATCTCGGTTTCTTAACTACGAAAATTTGACACCACAACCTCTTCTGAGAACTCTCAGGGAACCTGACGTTCTTATAGGTTGGTCAGTTAGGATTTCCTTTAGTAAGGACTTATAAGTAAGCTTTCTGACTACGACGACTTCGACTTTGAGGTTATGAAACCGGTGGATTACGCTTCTCGACTGAGTCAACTTTTCTGGGACTACGACCCTTTCTAACTTCCGTCCTCCTCTTTCCCTACTGTCTCCTACTCTACCAACCTACCGTAGTACTTGAGCTACCTGTACTCAAACTCGTTCGAGGTCCTCAACCACTACCTGTCCCTCCGGACCCCCCGACGTCAGGTACCCCTGCGTTTCTCAGTCTATGCTAACTTGTTGACTTGATTTAACTGTTCTTATGCAAGTTCGAGTGAGAATTTCCTAAGTCTACTTTTGTTGTCGTTTTTGTGAAAAAGTTGGTTATCTGACTATTATTAAATTTTTGTACTGCTAAGAAAGAGAGGTACTCCGGTTCCTCTTTGTTCGTATAGGTAAGTAACATTACTTTTAGTTATATTAGAAGACTCTTTTTCAAACCGTTATGTGTTGTTTTCAAGTGTATACGAAAGAAAAACTAGGTCATTAATGTTAATAACCGAAGGAACCACTGAGTCACCACTTCTTAGACCCCAGACCTTCTAGAGAACCTCTTCCTTTACCTTTGCGTGAGGTCTTAAGAACGGACCCATTAGGGTACCTGTCTCCTCGGACCGTCCGATGTCAGGTGTCGGAGTGTTTTCTCAACCTGTGTTTAATCTTTGATTTGTCGTTTTATTGTTAATGTTAAGAGTGCTATAGTTTTATAAATTCATGTTCCAATAAGTAATATCTTAACAAATACACCCCTTTTATATTTTTGCGATTGTATATCTTTTCACTTTCTCCTCTCACTTTTTCAACCGAATTTCGAGTTGTAAGTCTTTTACTTCTAGTACCGTAGACCAGGGTAGTGAAGTACCGTTTATCTACCCCTTTGTCACCTTTGTCACAGTCTGAAATAAAACCCCCCGAGGTTTTAGTGACGTCCACCACTGACGTCGGTACTTTACTTTTCTGTGAACGAGGAACCTTCTTTTCAATACTAGTTGGATTTATCGTATAACTTTTCGTCTCCGTAATGAAACGGTTGTTTCCAGGTCGATCAGTTCCGATACCAAAAAGGTCACCAGTACATACCTACACTCTCGACCTGACACTTCTTTCGACTCACGACTTCTTAACTACGAAAACTTGACACCACAACCTCTTCTGAGAACTCTCAGGGAACCTGACGTTCTTCTAGGTTGGTCAGGTAAGATTTCTTCTAGTCAGGACCCACAAGTAACTTTCCTGACTACAACTCGGACTTTGAGGTCATGAAACCGGTGGAGTACGTTTCTCAACTGAGTAACCTTTTCTGGGACTACGACCCTCCCTAACCCTCGTCCTCCTCTTCCCCTGCTGTCTCAAACTCTACCGAACTACCGTAGTGACTGAGCTACCTGCACTCATACTCACTTGAGACCCTCAACCACTACCTGTCCCTCCGGACCGTACGACGCTAAGTACCCAAGTGTCTCAGTCTGTACTGACTCGCTGACTTGACTTGAGTTGACTATCATTTCGGTGTGTCCGGTGTAGTGTACCCCCCTCTGGGTTGGTTACTATTCATCTGAGGAACTAAACTCCTATATTTCCACTCTCAGACCTTTCTGGTCTCATAATTATCCCTCCTAACTCTTACGATCACTTTTTCCTAACTGGTATCTCTCTTTAACTCTCCAGGTACCTATCCGGGGGTATTATGAATAGTTGTCCACACACTCCCCTCTGATGGGTTTCAATCTCTTTTTTAGTGGGTCATCTGATCTTCATTCGACACAATCGTGAGTGTACCCCGACTTTTAACACTGGATTGACCTTTTGGAGTACTAAGTACCTCGTGATCCATCTCATACGGCCTCTTCCGTTACCGTGGGGTGAGGTCATGAGAACAGACCTTTTAGGGTACCTACCTCCACGGACCATCCGACGTCAGGTACCCCAGCGTGTCTCAGTCTGTGTGCTTCGCTGAGTCGTCGTCGTCGTCGTCGTCGTCGTCGTCCATCTGATACGTCGTTAGAACGAAGTCGAGACCCCTTATTAATCACTATTTAACTCAAGACGAGAGAAAAATGGATTGTTCAGAATTTTCCTTCTGGGGTTTCCTACACAGATAAGGGTTCATTAAATGGACGTATGGTCTTGTTTCGAGTTCCTATAAGTACCCTCAACATCCTTTTCTTTTTACAGAAGGAGATGAGTGAAACCAAGAAGTCGACCTCGGAATATTTAATATGAAGGGTTCTGTCTAATCCTTTTCTTTTTATTTATATAAATAATTCTACGTGTCCAACGTATATACCCTTGTGTGTTCTACTCATTGAGTTTCTAAACCAATCTTGAACTCGAATATATCGTAGAATCGTCATCTTTCTACGTTAATAATCTCTTCATTGTATTTCCTTTTTCTGGAGGACAGAGATCACCACCTTTTAACCCTCTTCCGTTTATAGATCCTTTAATCACAGTCCAATTCAGATGAATCATCTTAAACAATATGTTCAAGAAGACAACGACACTGATTCGACTATGTCCACACTGTAACATAGATCACCAATTGAAAACAGGAAGGACTATCTCTCTTCTTCCATAGAAATATTTACATGTACGACGACGACGACGATTCGACGATACAGTGAAGTCAGCACAGGTTGATACACGCTGGGGTATCTGCCGTCGGGTGGTCCGAGGGGGTAGGGACCCTAAGAGGTCCGTTCTTGTGACCTCATCCAACGGTAACAGGTTACGTACTTTCACTTTTCACTTTCACTTCAGCGAGTCAGCACAGGTTGAGAAGTGCTGGGGCACCTGCCGTCGGATGGTCCGAGGAGACAGGTAACCTAAAAGGTCCGTTCTTATAACCTCACCCCACGGTAGCGGAAGAGGTTTACATGTACGACGATAGTACGTTTATCCCCTTCTGTCTCTCTAAAGAATATAGATAAAGAAGAGTTAACGGAAGTCGAATTTTATTATAAACACGTTTTTACTTTATAAACCTCACCGTATAAGGTAGGGGGATGTATTGTGTTTTTATAAGACGTGACTGATTACACCCTACAAAGTGGAGTCTTCTCTCGTCGAGACGGTTTTTAACCCCGACCGGTTGTTAACTCTGTTTAGATCAAAGTTCCAAAGAAGAATTCGGTAAACGGAATAAAAAACCTAAATTAACACAGTGAATTATTGTGTATAACTTAAGGTCTGAGGATTTAGACACTTACACTAGAAGACTTTATCCCAGGATTTCTACATTAGTTCAATTTTACTCCCCCCAGTATAACCTAATCCCACCCGAATTTAGGTTACTGAGTGTGACCCTTTTCCGGTACGACTTCTCTTCACGTTTCTAACCTTACTATTCAGATATTCGGTTCTTTGTGGTTCCTAACGACCGTTGGTGTACTTAGACCCTCTCTTCGAACCTTATCTAAGAGGGAGTCTTTAAGACACTCCTTAGTTGTGACGACTGTAGACCTAAAACCTGAGAATCGTAGGTCCAACCTCTTCCGTTGCCGTGGGGTGAGGGGGTGAGGTCAGGAGAACGGACCTTTTAGGGTACCTGCCTCCTCGGACCACCCGATGTCAGGTACCCCAGCACTTCTCAACCTGTGCTGACTCGCTGAAGTGAAAGTGAAAAGTGAAAGTACGTAACCTCTTCCTTTACCGTTGGGTGAGGTCACAAGAACGGACCTCTTAGGGTCCCTGCCCCCTCGGACTACCCGACGGCAGATACCCTAGCGTCTCAGCCTGTGTTGACTGCACTGAATCGTCGTCGTAGGTCCGGACACTCTCTTACTTAGAGACAACAAAATTTGGGGTACCGAATACCATAGAACAATTCTACCAGGGTTCCTTCATTGTTAATCGTCCACATCTTAAGACCTTTACAAGTAATCGGGAGACAAATTATCAAGTGAGATCATTTAAAACGGATTTGTCCCTTCTATACGTCAATTAAACATCCATATACTTCAATTAAACATCCATGACTTAACAAGAGGGAATATCTGTCACCCCTCTAAAGTCAAAATTCTTCTGTGTTAGTTTTCTTTGTCTTTATTCTTTTGAATCTTTCGACTCCGAGAAGTCTCTCTTTCTTTAACACTTCAATAGGTCACTAATCTATACCAACGACTCATTGAAACTCCAAGACACGACGAGACACGAGACGATATTAACGATGGGTGTAAGTACTGAGAACCCCAAAACCGGTGTTTAACATAGAACATTACGTAAGTAAGAGTGGACCCACTAAGATTCCCTTCCGTTTCCTGTAATTATTCCCTGACCAATTTACGTCTCATGTAGTACTCTTTGTGACCTGACCTTCTTTGTGTTCGACCTTAGTTCTAACGGTCCTCTTTATAGTTATTGGAGTCTATACGACTACTGTGGTGGGAATACCGTCTTTCACTTCTCCTTGATTCTTCGGAGAACTACTTTCACTTTCACCTCTCACTTTTTCAACCGACTTTCGAGTTGTAAGTCTTTTGCCTCTAGTACCGTATGTCAGGATAGTGAAGTACCCTTTATCTACCCCTTTGTCACCCTTGTCACAGTCTGAAATAAAAAAACTCGAGGTTCTAGTGACGTCTACTACTGACGTCGGTACGTTAATTTTCTGCGAATGAGGAACCTTCTTTTCAATACTGATTGGATCTATCGTATAAGTTTTCGTCTCTGTAATGAAACGGCTGATTCCAGGTAGATCAGTTCCGATACCAAAAAGGACACCAGTAGATACCTACACTCTCAACCTGATACTTCTTTCGACTCACGGTTTCTTAACTACGAAAACTTGACACCACAACCTCTTCTGAGAACTCTCAGGGAACCTGACGTTCCTCTAGGTCGGTCAGGTAAGACTTCCTCTAGTCGGGACTCTAAAGAAACCTTCCTTACTACGATTGCGACTTTGAGGTCATGAAACCGGTGGAGTACTTTTCTCAACTGAGTAACCTTTTCTGATACTACGACCCTCCCTAACCCCCGTCCTCCTCTTCCCCTGCTGTCTCCTAATCTACCGACCTACCGTAGTGCCTGAGCTACCTGCACTCAGACTCACTTGCGGCCCTCAACCACTACCTCCGGACCGCACGACGCTAAGTACCCCTACGTTTCTCACCCTGTGCTGACTCGCTGACTTGACTTGACTCCCTATTTTTTATTATCCTTAGACAAGTCGTCCTCTGTTCTACCTCTGACTAATCTTCATTCTCCATTCAAGGTGTACTTATATCCCGAAGAGGTTTCCGAGTCGTCTATGTCTTAGACATCCTCTGTGTTCTCGGTACTCAAACTAGGGACCCAGTCCTTTTACGGGACCTCTTCCTTTACCGTTGGGTGAGGTCATAAGAACGGACTTTTTAGGGTGTCTGTCCCCTCAGATCGTCCGGTGTCAGGTTACCCGAGAGTTTCTCAGTCTGTGTTGACTCATTGATTCGTGTACGAGTCTGTTTATATACTTTATCGGGAAAAAGGATTTTCTTTTTATTTTTTTTTTTTTTTTCTTTCTTTCTTTTGGGACCTCCAAACTCATTCTTTTGACCGAAAGGTATCGTATAATTTACTATCATCCTACTTTAATTTAATTTATGATTAACCTAAAGAATTCACAGAAAACGATAGTTACGGGAAGGTCTTTTTTTTTTTTCAAAAAACGAAATAAAAAAGTTAAAATAATATAATAAATCAGGGATAGTACAGATTATCCCCATTAAGACAGAAAAACTATTAAAACGCATCAATACGATACAAATACAGATCGGAAGTTTCACTGTATAGTAGATTAAACGAGTTAAAGATTTATTTGTTGGAAGGAAATAGAATGGAAAAAAAGAATACGTAGACGAGATGAGTGTGGATAGAGATCGTTGTTGGTTAGATACAAAGATACTCAAACCACAAAAACAAAACAAAAGTCTAAGGTGTATATTCACTCTAGTTTGTCATAAGAAAGAGATAGAGTAAATAAAGTGTATCGTATTACGGGAACTACAGGTAGACACGAGTCAACGATTCAGCACAGGATGAGAAACGCTGAGGTACCTGAGATCGAGGGTCTGAGAAGGCAGGAACCCTAAAAGACCCGTTCTTATAACCTCAGTCCACGGTAAAGGAGGAGGTCCCCTAGAAGGACAGGACCCTTAACTTGGGTACAGAGGACGTCGAGGACGTAACCGTGACGTAAGAAATGGTGACTCGATGGACCCTTTGGAACTTCAGGTAGATACCACAACTTTCACCGTTCTAACGGAAGAAGAATACCAACTTATTATAAGGTAACACATGTGTGTGTGTGTGTGTGTGGTGGGTGTGAAAGAAATAGGTCAGTAGGTACCCATCTGTGAACCCAACAGAGGTATAGAACAGATCATATTTATTACGATATTACTTAGACCCCTCACGTTTATAGAGGAGTTCTGTCACTAAAGTGAAGGAAGTCGATGTACCGATTCCCACTTTATCGACTAAGTATACCATCGAGATAACAGTTATAAAACTCCTTGGAGGTAGGACAAAAGGTATCACCGACGTGTTAAATGTAAAGATTCCGGAAGAAATAGAAAACAAGATATATAATCGCATCTACAATATCGTGGAATACCAAGTAATTCCACAGGTACATGTGTATAAATGAATAACGTTTTTCCCCCTTTTTACTCTCAAAAGTCACTTCAAAAACAGAAGGGGAATAATTTTTTTTTTTTTTTTTTTTCGCCTCACCCCTCTAAGTCTCTTACTAAACGAGAAAGGAGTTACGACCTTACACCGTTTTAATCGTTAGTTCGAGTACAAATAACCGAGGTTAAAAGTACCAGAAAGTCATATTATATATGTTGAAAAACTTTTTAAATGAGAACTCAAAGTGAATGATCCTATATCAATTATAAAAAATTAATCGATCGGTTATTACAAAAACTTGAGATTTTAAGAAAACGAGACACCTACTTTTCTTTTCGTTTATCTTTTTGTACATAATAAGATTAAACTTTATTCCGTTAGTGATTGTATATTTTCTCTTAAAGTCTCCTTAATGATCAATATGATGAGTTTTATAATATCGAATGGTGTGTCTACTAAAGTTTAAAGGTAAGTTATTTTTTATCATTTTCGGACTTAAAGTTCCTATTCCGTAGGAACTTAAATGTTAGGAATATCAAGACACAACAACATGTAAAACTGTCTGTAAAGTAATTACAACTTTTGTATGTAGTTATCATGTTTGAATTGAAATTTCTCATTTATCTTATTTACAAAAACACGACCTTTCAATGTAAATGAACATTTTTTTATTCCTTCATTTACGTTGTAAAGAGATTAGGAACTAAGTAAAGAATAATCTTGTCAGCGAATGTATAGACTTACAGACTAAAGTGTCTGTAATGTTAATAAAACTTAATTTGTTCAGATGTGTCACGGAACTAATTTAGTTCTATAAAAAGTCGTATCCTGTTACACGGTGACTAAAAACTGGAAGATTACAAGACTTCACAGTCTTTAAATTTTTTACTGGAAATACGACATTAAGTAAACGGTAAAACACCGTTAAAGTATAAAAGAGTCAAATACTCCCAATATATGGGTTACATTTAAAGACTCTAATTCACTCAGTAAATTCTTTAGTATAATCAAAGGTCCGACTTACTTCCGTCGATGAATATAACTTGATATATTACTTTACAGTTAAGTCAAAAAAATTTTGTATAACCTCATAAACTTTATATACCTTTAAAATTTTTTATAAATTGTTATTTTTCTTCGTAAAGTTTAGAAAACATAGGTAACATATTCATTTATATGTCATGATTTAACAAAAAGGGGTCGTTTTATTATGAGAGTAATCAAATTCGTTTAACGATGTGTGTTAAAGAACCTCTTTTGGTCTAATCGTTTTCACTCCAACATAAGATCTATAAAACTACCAAGACACCGTATATCTTAACAAAATTGATGGTAAGAGAAGGTATGTATCGAGTTTTGTGTCTCGTATCCTGAATTTTTAAGTCCGTAAAATGAAAGAACCGTTATTTAGATTAACTTTATGTCATCTTTAAATGAAAATGAAATATTTTTTGACACCTTTTATTACACATAAACTTATTCTCTAAGGTGTAACGGAATTGTTACATTAGTCTCACCAATTTTGACCGGAAGACTTGTTGATTCTACACTTTGAAAGAACTAATTAAGAAGATATTTATCCCTTTGTATTCGAAACATTTTAATCTACGAATTCTATTGGAGTTTTTACTCGGGTAAATTCTCTATTATTTTTGTTCTCTCTTACTTATCAGTCCATACATTCGACACTTTGAAAAAAAAAAAAGGGGTTTAACACTGACGTAAGTTTTAGTTCTACTTTCTTACTTTGTTATTATGTTTGAGTTTTGTGTACCAAATTAGGATCCGAAGTAAGAGGACAAAGTCAACAAACGAAGGACAACTTTAGGTGTACAAGGTTTAGACAGACTATCTAGTTTCGTCATTTGTTTTTAATTCTCCCTTTTTCTTTATTCTTTCCTTCCTTTCTTTTTTCTTACCTTCCCCTCTTCCCTCTCTATTTTTCTTCGTCTTTCTTTTCTCTTGTTTTGCCACTTGTATGTAAAAATTGATGACCTGTTTGTGTTTACAGACACTGTAGACTCTGGAAAATATATACGAATTGTCTGATGCGGTTTCGGAAACTGACACACCTAGTGTTATTTGACACCTTTTAAGACTTCCTCTACCCTTATGGTCTAGTGGACTGGACAGAGAACTCTTTAGACATACGTCTAGTCCTTCGTCGTCAATCTTGACCTGTACCTTGTTGTCTGACCAAGGTTTATCCTTTTCCTCATACAGTTCCGACTTATAACAGTGGGATGAATAAATTGAAGATACGTCTCATGTAGTACTCTTTGCGACCTGACCTTCTTTGTGTTCGACTTTAGTTCTGACGGCCCTCTTTATGGTTATTGGAGTCTATACGTCTACTGTGGTGGGAATACCGTCTTTCACTTCTCCTTGATTTTTCGGAGAACTACTTTCACTTTCTCCTCTCACTTTTTCAACCGAATTTCGAGTTGTAAGTCTTTAGTTTCTAGTACCGTAAGCCAGGGTAGTGAAGTACCCTTTATCTACCCCTTTGTCACCTTTGTCATAGTCTGAAATAAAACTCCCCCAGGTTTTAGTGACGTCTACCACTGACGTCGGTATTTTAATTTTCTGCGAATGAGGAACCTTCTTTTCAATACTGGTTGGATCTATCATATAAGTTTTCGTCTCTGTAATGAAACGACTGATTCCAGGTAGATTAGTTCCGATACCAAAAAGGACACCAGTACATACCTACACTCTCAACCTGACACTTCTTCCGACTCGCGGTTTCTTGACTACGAAAACTTGACACCACAACCTCTTCTGAGAACTCTCAGGGAACCTGACGTTCCTCTAGGTNNNACCCTAAAGAAACCTTCCTTACTACGATTTCGACTTTGAGGTCATGAAACCGGTGGAGTACGCTTCTCAACTGAGTAACCTTTTCTGAGACTACGACCCTCCCTAACCCCCGTCCTCCTCTTCCCCTGCTGTCTCCCACTCTACCGACCTACCGTAGTGTCTGAGCTACCTGCACTCAGACGCACTTGAGGCCCTCAACCACTACCTGTCCCTCCGGATCGCACGACGCTAAGTACCCCAGAGTTTCTCAGCCTGTGCTGACTCGTTGACTTGACTTGACTTGTCTGAATCTCTTCCCCGGATTATTTCTTAAAATTACCTACAATTGATATCTGTCAATTACTCAGAATTTTAATTTGGTCTCAAACAAGAGTTTGTATTTCTCATGACTTTCCCGAAGAGAGACAAGCAAACAAGAGGGGATGAATTGTCTGAAAAGTACCGAGGAAAATAGTGTATACCCCTCAAACTAATCCGTTACGCGAAACCCTGGGTACAGACGACCACCCGGAAAAAGGATACACGTTTACGTCTTCTGTGTACTCTAAAGTTTTTAGTATCCATGGTCGTTGTTGGTCGATTATTTAACAACGAAACGAGGTAAAGTCGAGTTGGAATTGGAATTGGAGGGTTTGAGAAGTAAAAGTAACTTAAACTTATGTCTGTCTTAATATATTGTGAACTGCCGGAGATTATAAAAAGAGTCAACCCTGAACCATAGAAAATAACGAGAAACCATTATACGATAGCAAAGATTTTTGTAAAAATTTCCGGAAGATAGAGAACTGTTCGGAAACGATAGAGTAGACGTGAGAAGATCAAAATACACGAGAGACCAAAGTAGTGAGAAGAGTCCAGGTCACAACAAGTTTAACCGTTTCAAGAAACTTTTGTCTTATGAGGTATTTAAGTGTCGAATTCAAGTTCGTCGTCCTTGTCCTATTCGATTCACCTTTACACTCTCACGACCGAACAGAACAGTGAAGATAACTAGGAGACAACGGGGGTCAAAAGTAAACGAGAGACCGGAGTCTCCCTTCCTAAAAGATCTGTATATGAAACAGGAAGTAGAAATACTTTCGAGTAGGAATGAACCAATAACAAAATTTTCCATTGACTGTTTATTAAGTAGGAGTTTTCAGACCGAAACGAATTAATTTTAAGAAGGATGGTAGTGGTTGTTACAATCGATTTAATATCGTCAACTAGTAGGATACACTTCTAAGTGATAACTTTTAAATTGGTAATTAAGTCCTATTACTGATAAATCTTCTGATCCTAGAAGAATCTTTGTATATCCAGTGTAGTGCCTTGGTGTAAGAGATTAATAGGACTCCCAATCTGAAGGATTAAAACGAAATTGTCTGAAAATGGTTAAAAGGTCTGAAAAGAGTCACACCTCTTTCCGTATGTCTACATACTTTGAGAGTCTGTAATTCATGTAATGACCCTTAACCGACCTTCAGTCTCAATGAGAGTCTGTGTTTATGATTCCAAGTCAGAATAAAACGTAAAGAATTTTAGTCCTCCTCTTACTATAAAGTAGAAGTTGAAACTTAAGGGATAGGGAAACTTTATCTTTTACGAACCATAGAAACTCTCACTATTTTCTAAAGGTCTCATGAAGGTATTCGAGAGAGTCTAGTCCTCGGTGTTGTTGTGTCACCTCGGGGTTTGTATGGAGTTCATGTACATGTACCATCTGTTGTTGACACAAAAACAACTCAATTAACAGTTTACATTATAGTTTATTACTATTGTTACACCAACTTTCACCTAAAAACTAAATCTTATTACTCCGAATTTTTTTTTTTTTTTCGTTGATGTCTTTTATGTCCTGTGAGGGATTCTTCTTTGTGTCCATTCCCCAACTGTTCTTGAATGGAATATGTTAAAATTATTTTCTCGACACTATTAAATCATGTCATTGTTGTGTTCCAGTTTGTTTAAGTTATTACCTTGACCTATCTTTAGAGTCATTGGTAGATGTGTAAACCTTTGACATATTTGCAGCTTCACTGTGACTTATTGTTAGGGAAAGCTTAAAAGACTCACGCTCCTCGTTAAAAAAAAAAAAAAAGATTATTCCGTTACGAACCATCTCAGGACCTACCCCCGACCAGGAGTCTTTCTAATCCGATACTAATCTTCGAACCTTGCAAGTCGAAGTAGGGGATTTATGGTCCTTCTCCTATCCCCGATTTTTAACTCAATTACTGTCTAGTACGGTTATACTCCCTTAGACATTTTTACGGTTTCCATCGTCCAAGTCCCTTGAAGACCCAAACACTCGGGTACGTCCACGGACAAGTTTATGTCATACCTTCAAACTACGGGGAAGGGTGTATGAAACGGGAGACATAGAGAAAGTAGACCGATAAGGACTCATCGTAGAGAAAACAAAAATTGTTTGACCATTAGATCATACATTTGACAAAAGGACTCAAAACACTCGACGAGGTCGTTTTAGTTAACTTGGTTCCTCCCTCGACGTAATATTAGTCATCATCCCTTGAGACTAAATATAGGCCACCTAGTCTTCGTGTCCATTGTCCATTAACGTTAACCCTCGACTTCGACCCTCACATTAGAACATCCCGATTCTGAAATTCAATACCCTAGACTACGATAGAGGTCCATTTGTTATAGTCTTAACTCATTTTAGTATCCTGTGGGTCGACCATACCGTCTATTAACTAATCATATCTTTTTTTTTTTTTTTGGGTGTCTATAAACCACTACATAGTCTCCTCTTCACAAGACGTGCTCATTATTTCCTCTTTCCTTCGCATATCTAAAAGAATTGTAAACAAGGAACTTTAAAAGTTTTGAACTAAATATTAGATAATTCGTTTATTACACTACTTGTCATATACACAAGTTACGATATTTAAAAGTACATTCGTGACGAAAACGACGTAGGGTATATAAAACTATTGAACTTTAACTATTGACTATTAAACTACGAAATTATAACGTACACTTGAAAATAAGTTAAGCTACAAATTATGTTAAAGATAAGTATAAATGGGGCACACAATAGATTTTTACTTAACAAATTATAGGTGCATAAAACCATTAAAGGTCGACAAAAAGACAATGTCCAAAAAATTAAAGTAGCACCATACTCTTGTTTGGAATTCATTAAAGATGAGAAAAGTTAAAAATTCCACATTAAATACTGGGTCTCGTACCAGATAGTACCACTTACAAGATAAGTCTCTAACCTGTCTTTCACACGAGACGATAACAAACTACTTCAGTAATCACACACAATAGTAAGTCAACACAGACTGAGACACTAGGGTACCTGGCACGGAAGGACGGACGGTCCGTGGAGACAGGTACCTTAAGAGGTCATTCTTATAACCTCACCCAGCGGTAAGGAAAGAGGTCCCTTAGAAGGACTGGGTCCCTAGTTTGGGTCTAGAGGGCGGAACGCCCGTCTAAGAAATGGTAGACTCGTTGACCCCTTTGGGACTACTTTAGTAACTCTCTACAGTTAATGTAGGTCAATTAACTACTACAACTCAAGTAGATACAGGTATAACTAAAAGACGGACGACTTAGACAAGTAAAGGTTACCTCCTCATAACTTCAGAAGTTGATATTGTTACCTAAGTAGACAAATAGGTTCATCAAGATTGTCAAAAACGAAGTACTTAAAACTACAAGATAATAATATATGTATAAATGATTCCTAATAACAGAAGAACACGACTGTAGAAACAGTAATACACTTTCACTTTCAATCCAGCGAGTCAGGACAGGTTGAGAAACACTGGGGTACCTGATGTACATCTGATAGTGAGAGGAGGTAGGTACCCTAAAAGGTCCGTTCCTATGACCTCACCCAACGGTAAAGGAAGAGGTCTTCTAGAAGGGTTAAGTCCCTAGCTTGGGCCCAGCGGACGTAACATCCGTCTACGGAATATCAGACTCGGTGGATACATTGGGGGAGAAATAGGAGTTATTTAAATACACGAGACTTCAGATGAAACAAACTATATTATGTTGACTAACCCGAAGGGTCCACCGTGATCACCCATTGCTTAGGTGTACAGTTACGTCCTCTGTACTCTGGGACCAAGGTAGGGACCCAGCCCTTCTGGGGGATCTCCTCCTGTACCGTTGGGTGAGGTCAGACCTCTTAGGTCATCTGTCTCTTCGGACCTCCTGACACCAGGTATTTCAGGGGTTTTCAGTCTGTGTTGACTTCTCTGAATCGTCCGTGTGCACGTTATTTTGACTAGTGAGATCTAGTCTCAGTCGAACCGGATAAAAGTCGTAGTGAAATGAAATGAAATTAGATTCCACAGAATTATAAATTTCATTCTAAGAACATCTGACATACAATCACACCCGAGAACATGAAACTAACCGAAATAGACAGAAAATTAATCATATAAATCTGGTGACTGCAAAATCACTAGTACCTATATCAACTATGTATAAAAGGTATAAACAATGACAGAAGATGAAGAACGGAAACAAGGATGAAAACAGAAGGTGTTAAAAAGACGGAAAACACCAAAATTAACTTCTAAAATAAACTAAGGTAAAAGAGAGGAAAACATCTTATGGTTAACATGGTTTTTTTTTGTTTTGTTTTGTTTTGTTTTGAAAAGAATATTTGTACACTGTACGAAGAAATAGGACTATGAGTAGGGACTCGGAACAAAGGAAGACACAAAACACTCGAGAGTAACACTCGGAAAGAAAAGAACTAGAATGAGACACTTTTAGGTTTCCCTGATTTTCACTCTACGAAATGTGATTTCTTCTAAGTACAAACGAAGACGAGACTAAGTTCTCCAAAACCAGTGATGAACTATGATGCACTTGAGAGGACGGATCTGATGACTTTATGTGAGAGTAATATCGTCGTAAATTAGGGTCCAAACCGTACCCACAAGTATGGAATCTATTTCAGTTGAATGTCCAATTAAATGAGAAGTGACGAATGATGAGTCCAAAGTCGAATATCGAAACAACTAATGAATAAAATCGAGAATATATCCAAGGAATAAGGAACTTTGGGTTGTTACATAAATATACGTTCTAAATTAACAAAACATCCTCCTTCCCAGAAGACTCACAGATTAGATAGTGGACCGACCATTATCTGTACATAGAAAAAAAAAAATTAAGATACTTTAAAGTTTGTAATTAAACAATTTAGTTTCGTAATGTACGGAGAGTGAGTCTAAAGAAATTTGAACTACCCTTATATAATGACAGTCGTAAAATTTAAATGTTGAGAATTTAATCAAGTTTAGGGACACTGACTCTTACATAATAAATTTTACACAGTATGACCACTGAATCCAGTAAGAAATTAGTGTTTTTTTATTCTATTCTTTATCATTTTATTCATGTTGGAAGGATTATTACTGAAAGTTGTGTACCAGTTAGATATGCCTTTTTTTAGTTAATGGAAAGACACAACCCACAAACTGTGGTACTTATAATATGTTAGATAAAACGATATTATTATCATATAAGAAGTTTTTTGTTCTGAAAAATATTTGAATGTACTAAATTATAAACGAATCGATATAAAGACACGGAAAAATAATGTGTGAAGGACCTATAATTGTCTTAAACGTTTGTGGTCTCAGACTCATAGTGATAGTTAAACGTAATTGTATTTTGAGAAGAAGTATGACAGATATTAACAAAGTACGGAGTATTTAGGTTGAACCGGGGACACATAATTAAATAGGTATTGAGAAAGTTCAGAACAACGGTTTTAGAACCGTATATAGAAATATCGTGTAAATCAATAAATTTACCTGGATATTAAAAGGTCTGACAATAGGGAGGGAAAAGATTTAATCATTATCCATGAAACGAGTATCGACCCCTTTTGAGTGGAACAGGACAAACGAGGTGTTTTTGACCGGTATGTGCCACCAGTTAAAGTAGGACTTTAATATTTTACTGAGTGACCTATTGGTGTAAGAGGACAAGAAACGGGAGTCGTTCAAAAGTTTACAGTAAATCGCTTTTAATTAAACAGAGGTGTCCTACAAGATTAGTCACTGTAACTCCTATATAAAAGTTCGTAAAGAATCGAAAATTTCAATCGTCCTTTATTTAGGTGTCCTCAATACTGTGGTAAAAAAGGGGAAATATATTCTGACTACCTTTACTCCTTTATCCGAGACGGTACCGTCGTAAGACTCGGACACAAGGGCCCCCGTTTCGTATGAACCTATATCCTGTCTGTGATCCCACTTTGTGATACAAACTCACGATTCCTTTAACAAGGAATCTCCGGACTTTTCAATTACACAGAGTAATTTAGTACTGGTACCTTGTCATGGTCCAATGTGTCTTTCGACTTTGGTCTTGTCCGACCTCTTTAGTAGATTGTCATGTTTTAGTAAAGTATTCATTCTTTGACTCCGGGTCCGTTCAATACTCTGAACCACGTTCAACACGTTGATTGATCATTCCCTAAATTCTAATCTTAAATCAAAAGATTTAGAAACTATCTTTATAATAAGATACATTGTGAGTCTCTTATCATCGGATTAACACGAAATTCGATCTATTACATAGAAAATTAATTTTTTATTGAATGTATTAATTGTATAAATCGCATAAAATCTACATCCTGTGTAAAAATCTTTAACCCCGAGTCCTCTATAAAGTATCTGGGGTAGTAGTTCACAAGTTTCCTTCTTTATTTATATATCAATTGTCATACGATACGTCACTCTATTACTTTTATCCACCCGTCCCTACTTTAGACTTTACAAGGAATAAGATACAATTGATTAAAACTGGAATAGAATTTTCAGTTTTGTTATGACTACCTACGGTTCTTCTATTCTTGATTTTATTCGAGTAACAAAGTCTTTCGAGTTGGACAGTCGTAAAATATGTCACCAATCCCATTCTTTGTTCTCTGATCAGTCTCCCGTCAATTAATGTAATAATTGTTTATTTATGTTTCTTATTATGTCTGTGTGTGTCTGTGTTTCTTAGTACTTACAGAGTTTCAATAATATTACTTATATTTCTCTTTTCTTATCAAAGTCTTAAAAAATTCCTGAGTTTTAACTATCTTAATTCTAAGTTCGTTAATTCATGGTATATGTTACTATTCCCTGTTGAGTCCTCCCTTTATAAACCCGGACCCCCTTATTTCACCAGATAAAATGTGAAACTATAAAAAATGTACAACTAAGATTCTATAGACAAACTATAAATCCATTTATAAAAGACACATACACCATTTCGTCTTAGATTTTTTCTAAACCAAATCACTATCGTTAAATACTTGTATTCACATTTAACTTGTATACCTATATCTACTTTACAGTATTGAAATCTTAATATCATTTCCAAATTGTACTTATACGCTCTAGGTTATAATTTCTACTGTCTTTTTTTATCTCACTGGTCTCTTCGTTTTTTATTTAATTTTTTTATTATTTTTCTTCCGTAATAGAACTTTCTGGTACTACCCCTCTTGAAGTTTTATCTCTGTTACGGGGTTTTTCCGTATAAGACGTCTTTCGAATTCCCGCTATTCGTAAGTCTACCAACAGAACCCCATCATTGTGTTCCAGAAACCACTGCATTGTTTATTATAATCAATTTATCATTCTCTTCTCTGTGTAATCTCTCAACTGCATAATCACTTTCAAAATCCACACCTTTTCACGTAATTTAGATAAAGAAGTATTCGAAGAGATGCTTTCTTTTCTCTTTTCCACGTACCCCTACTGGGTCTCCCTACAACACCCCTCCCTCCACCCTCCCCCCAAGTACAAACCCTTGCGTACATTCTTAATTTCTAAAAAATTTTTTTAATTTTTTTTTTTTTCTTTCTTTTGATCTCGACCTTTTGTATGTTTCTTTGTTTTTGTTACTCTTTCTTTAACTCTTTAAGATAATTTTACAATTTCAATGTGTAACACGTTCATAAGTTCAACCTTCTTTCAAATCTCCGAATAAGGTCGGACAAGTGTGTGTATTTATTACAGGTTACTCCTCTTCAATTCGTTTATCGGTGACGATCAGTCACTGGATACCTCCTGGTTCAAGTCCATAGGTGTTGTTTGTCCCATAACTACACACAAGATAAGTGTGTCAGTTTCACAAAACACACACACAAGACAAATCAAAACAAGTGACAACAATAAAAAAAACAATTCTTTGACAAGACTGACTCCGTTATGTACCTATAAAGACTAGTTTATACCTTCTTAAACTTATATATACAAGTAATAGTAACTACTTGTATCTATACTTTTTACTAACAAAGACTGTTAAATCTTTTGTTTAGTCCTGGACACACATTATATACACTTTACTAAGACTCCTTTTCCTTCATCTGTAAATTTTATGGAAAAAGTTGTATAATATTCCTTTGAATTGACATTGTTACAATATCGAAAACAAAAGGTCAAAGACGGGAATGTAAGTCAATAATAAAGGAACTTAGTGAACGATACTGTAAAACAAAAAATTCCTAACAACAAGTCAGTAACTCAGTGCAGGCTGAGAAACAATGGGGTACCCGACGTCGTGCGGTCCGAAGGGACAGGAAGGGGTAGAGAGTCTCACACGAGTTTGAGTACAGGTAACTCAACCTCTAGGACAGGTTTGTAGAACAAGAGACAGTAGGGGAAGAGGAGGACGGAAGTCAGAAAGGGTCGTAGTCCCTTTCAAACAACAACAATAAGTCAACGATTTAACAAACTGAGAAATGTTGGGGCACCCGACGTCGTACGTCCGAGGAGACAGGAAGTAATAGAGGGTCAAACGAGTTTAAGTACAGGTAAGTCAGTCACCACGATACCTTGGTAAAGTAGGAGGCGACGGGGGAAGAAAACCGAAGTCAGAAAGGGTCGTACTCCCAGAAAAGGTTACTCAGTCGGGAAGTGTAGTCCACCGGTTTTATAACCTCGAAGTCGAAGTCGTAGTCAGGAAGGTTACTTATAAGTCCCAACTAAAGGAAATCCCAATTGACCGAAGTAGAAGAAAGTCAGGTTCCCTGAGAGTTCTCAGAGGAGGTCGTTTTTTAAACTTTCGTAGTCAAGAACCCGTGAGTTGGAGGAAGTACCAGGTTGAGAGTGTGGGTATGTACTGATGACCTTTTTGGTATCGAAACTGAAATGTCTGGAAACAGTCGTTTCACTACAGAGACAAAAAATTATACGACAGATCTAAACAGTATTGAAAGAAAGGTTCCTCGTTCACAGAGAATTAAAGTAACGATATCAGTGACAGACGTCACTAAAACCTTGAGTTCTTTTATTTTAGACAGTGACAAAGGTAAAAAGGGGAAGATAAACAGTACTTCAATACCCTGTTTTACGGTACTAGAATCAAAAAACTTACAACTCAAAATTCGGTCGAAAAAGTGAAAGGAGAAAGTAAAAGTAGTTCTCTGAGAAATCAAGAAGAAATGAAAGACAGTAATCACCACAATAGACGTATAGACTCCGACAACTATAAAGAAGATCGTTAGAACTAAGTCGGACACTAAGTAAGTCGGGTCGTAAAACGTATTACATGAGACGTATATTCAATTTATTTGTCCCACTGTTACTGTCGGAACGGTAGGAGGAAAGAGTCCAAACTTGGTAAGTCAATAAGGTCCATTACAAGACAACGAAAAACTGGACGTATGTCCAAAAAATCCTCTGTCAAGTCCACCAGAACATGAGTTAGAGAAATTCTTAAAGGGTGTCAAACAAAAATTCCTATCAAGGTATTTATTTACTGGAATAAGTAGATAATGATAAAAAAAGAACTTTCTACAAGAATCTGAAATAATCAAAAAGAGACTTCTACTCAAGATTTCTGTACTTCGTAACCTGTCACGTCTGAATAGGAATGTAACAAAAAACATTTTAGTCAAAATGATGTGTAAAGATGGATTTATCCTGTGGAATCAATATCAAATACACACACTGTGGGATTCTGTAAACTTTATGGTAATTTACAATTATAGTTATAATTTGTCCTTTCGAACTCTACCTACGGGACTCTCGTTTGTACCCCAGACATAGGAAGTCACGACTGGGGGTCATAGATCAAGGGTAGGACTTTGAGTTATTTACATTAACTCACTTTATTTACTCTTTCACAAGGGGGTTTCCGTGTTTATATACGTAGTCTTATACCCTGTAAAATCGATCCCGTAGAAACGTTATTTAAATGTCTTAGACATACACCAACACCACTCAATAAATAGTGATAATATTTATAGACAGAGGTAAACGGGTCCTGTTAGACAAAAAATGTGGTTAACAGGAACACAGACCGGACCAATCGTTGAGGATAGTAAAAGTTTCTACATGTGTAAAATTGTTATTGAAAATATGAGTATTATGAGTGAGGTCAAATGAGTCATTGATTTAAGAAGGAAATAAAAGAAGATGAAACCTATTACAATACAATTAGTTCTTATTGAATGTCCCTCATCTTAACCTGTTTAAGTCCGATTATCCATACACTTGTCATATCCATATGTTAAATTTATCGAATCCTTTTTTTTTTTACAAAATTCAAAATTCGTTCTCTGACGGACGTAATGTCTTCTGGACGCAAACTAGGGACCCAACCCTTCTAGGGGATCTCTTCCTTTGCCGTTGGGTGAGGTCCTAAGAACGGACCATTTAGAGGTACCTCAGTGTTCTTGTCTTGTACTGTATTCGTTTATTCGGTAGTGGTATGAAAGATTTCCTTTACCGTTGGGTGAGGTCACAAGAACGGACCTCTTGGGGTCCCTGCCCCCTCGGACCACCCGAGGGCAGATACCCCAGCACGTCACAACCTGTGTTGATTTCACTGAATCGTCGTCGTCGTCGTCGTATGAAAGATTTAGAATATCTCAGTAATCTTTTTTTATATTTGATTTTTTACGACTATCCTCATTTATGCATCTTAAACCTTAAACTTTACAGGAAGACACACGAATCAACGAGTCAGTACAGACTGAGAAACACTGTGGGTACCTGACGTCGGATAGTCCGAGGAGACAGGTACCCTAAGAGGTCCGTTCTTATGACCTCACCCAACAGTACGGGAGGAGGTCCCCTAGAAGGGTTGGGTCCCTAGCCTGGGTCCAGAGGACGTAACGTCCTTCAGGGGTCACAGAAACATACCCGTAAACTTTAAGACTTATACCGTGATCTCACGTCTTCTTTAAACCCAAAGTATGTGGTTTGTTTTATTTCGAAGGTGTTTTCACGTGTCGTCAATGATATAAACTCTTTCAATCAACGTATAACATTATTAGAAGAGGAACTACTCTCGTACAATGAGTTCTCCCTAATATAAAATGATTAAGTTCCAGATTCAATCTTTACTCATTTGAAGACACCAAAATCTCATTCTGTCATTGACTTAATATGTCACAAAGTTAGGGTAAGTTTTGATAACTCCGAGTTTACTTGACCGCGACCTATAGTTTCGTCTATGCCTCGGGACAACTGTGGATGACTTTTCTTAGGTATCAATCCACTCCAACTTCTAGGATCGATGAGCTAATTTCATCTATGGTGACCCCGAAATTCTTCCCAATTTTTTTTATGAGGATACCTTAGTTTCCTCATTTGACATCAATAAGAGTAAAAGCCAGTACATTTTAGGAAAGGGTAAAAATAGACCGGAAATTTCTACTCATCGTTAATAATATTAGTCATAGTCTAGTATGGATGTCACAAGATCCACGTCTAATTTATAAAATAAGGTCTACTGTGGTCCTTTATTAATATGTTAAAAGGGTAATGACTACTCCTTTGAGTCAGTTATAATTCCTATAATCTTAGTCTTTGTAAAATTTATCGTATACTAAACCACTAAGGTTAATAAGGACCGTATTTATACGAGACTACTTATAAAACATATGTTATGACTTTTGAGAATCTATTGACGTTGACGTTTATTTGGTTTATTAATAAAGTTAAAAGTGATAAATCGTCTTAAAGACTCACGGACCCATAAGAATAAAAGTTACAATAATCTGTCTCTTCCTATCGAGAAGCTTTCCTGATGGTAAAAACTTTGAATGGGACGACACATTCTTATGTAAAAGGAGAGTATGAGGAATTTCGGAGATGTAGGAGTAATTGTGTAGAATAGTTGACTGACAAGATCCTCTTTAAGTAACAACGATACAATACAGTACGAGTCTAAGTTTCACTTTAACTTGTATACAAGTGAACAAATAACGGTAAACCTATGAGTAAAAACACTTACAAGATAATTGTAGTAAGTACGTTTAAAATAAATCTACAAAAACGATAATAACAACTAACCATTAATAAATATATTAGTTTATGATAATACAGTATACGAAACGTCAGTGGAGTGGACATAAGCGTGTAATCGTTACATCACAGTTTCAACAAGACAAAAAGAGTAAATCACGAAAAAAAATATCCATATTGAATGTGTGATATTGTGATTGTGAAGGTTGTTAGTTCCACATCTCGTCGACTTTTTTACGGGAGTACTGGAAGACTTCAGTTTGGGAAGAACGTCAGATCAAAGAACCCGAGTGACTGATTAGCCAAAAACTAAAGATATGAAAACGGTAAAGTTCCGACGGTATAATCGTATCTACCTTTGTATAAAATGTGTCGGAGATTCTAAATTGAAGAAGGTGAATCTAATAACGCAGACTCTAAGTAAGTACAATACACATAGTCATCAAGAAAAAAATTTAAGGAACTTCGTAAAACAACATACCTACATGGTTGTGAATAGATAACTGGGCAACTTCCTGTAAACCCAACGAATTTTGTGTTTACCTTAACCTTATAGGTACCATTTACATACCTCATGGTCTACAGACGACCCGGTGTCTCAATACGAGTTGTT
Organism: Capra ibex; assembly: GCA_006410555.1. Lineage (NCBI taxonomy): Eukaryota > Metazoa > Chordata > Mammalia > Artiodactyla > Bovidae > Capra > Capra ibex. Next base: position 53,209,626 of record SJYO01052474.1, on the reverse strand, counting down.
GTCTTATACCTGAAATACTTGAAGGACGTATTGTCCGTCGATGTATTTTATTTATATACGAAAGAAAACGGTCAACAGAAATAACACGGAATACAAGATTGACCTGTACTTTGACTTACATATAATCCGTTATTTCCCGATACAGACCATTGTCTTAAAGTGTATTTACTTAACGAAAAAGAATTTACGTGCCGATTTTAAAAAGGTTCTTTTTTAGTATTAATTGTAAATGATTTTAGAGTCTCAAAAAGAGTATTTTAACAATTTCGATATTAGTGTAATAAGTCTTGTTCAATCCTTAGTAAAACTCTCCTCCCCTTATATATAAAAACCCTGTCTTTTATTTAATAAAGGGATACTTATATGAAGATTTTACTAATACGGAGTTATTCGACTCCGTTGAAAAATTTATTTACAATTAACCAATTAAAATATTAATATATAAAGAAACTAATCTCTTTTTACTTCACAAAAACACAAAACAAAAAAAAAATTCATTGGGTATAACGATTACATTTTGATTGAGCCGAAAATCAAGACATCAATTTCCTTAGAAATTATTGTCAAGTAAACGCCATAAAAAATCCTAAGAATATAAAACTTGAACAAATAAACTAAAGAAGATTTATACATCCAGTAACCTAAGTCTCTTTTTGTCCAGTACTAATAAAGGGAAAATTCGAAAACCTTAATACCATTCATATTTAACTGTCCTTTCAAATCAAAGATAAGTTTAAACTATTCGATCCTTACTTTATTCTTCGTCGTCGTTAATAAAAATTATTTTGGTGGTATACTTGGGATACGAAAACTAATACTTTATTTTAAAATTGAAAATTCTTGGACGGGAAATGAAACTTTATAGTAGACAACCCCTGTCTTTTGTTTGAAATTATTTATGGTCTGTTAGGAAATTCCGGAAACACTTTTTGTCTAATTTAATAATGAATCGAATAAAGTTTTTACTTTAAGTTGATATATATATATACACACACACACACACACACACATACACACACACACACTAAAAGTGAAATAAAGGGGTTTACGGTTTTATAATTTTATACATTGTGTTTTCGTAATGTACTTGCATTTAACGACGACAGTTCACCGAATGTAAGGTGACTCTTTTACAATTTACTATCACCCTCAACCCCCTCTGTTATTTATGTCTCGTATCTGGTCTATACCCTACTACTATTATGTTTTAACAAACGTCACTGACTTACACGGTTATTAAACTTGTCCAGATAGTTGTCCAGTGTCTTTTAGCATCTCCTCACCTTTTGTAATCAACTATTTCCTGTTCTTTTTAGTCTATTCATATATCCTATTCTTTTAATCGACTATAAAATTTACCCGTCAAAAATGAAAAACTGTTGAAGTAGTTATATTTTATGATCATTGAGTACGTTGATTTTATTGAAAACTTATTTCCTCCTTTCAACCGGTTTTTCTTTCGGTTTTATTTCAATTTTATGTATTTTATTTATATATTTTTATTCTCATTTTTAATATTAACTCATTGTCTACCAATCATTTTATACACCATACTTTGAACGAGTCCGACAATAACCCAATTACAATGGGAATTTTGTTTAATAGAGATACTGCTATCTAAAAGGTCACAACGAAAAGTGAAAAGATCACGCGGAAGAGATTGTTTACCGATAAAGGAGGGGGTTTAGGTTATTGGTTCTATTCTTTTGAGAAATCTCACCCTTACTTTGGTGGAACCGTAAAATGATTGATCTCTCTGGGTCTGATGTAGTTGCGACATGACGGAGGTTTAGGGGTCTCCACCCTGAGTCCTGAATCGTAATGATTTAGGTCCTAATCTGAGGAGTCCACTATATTCGGTATAATATTTGAAAACAAGGAACGTTATATTTCTTTAGTCAGTATTACTAATTTATTGATCTAAAATGTCCGGTTTAGTAACTCGGAGCAAAGTTTCTTTGTCTTCATTACTTAAAAATTAGAAACATGGACTTAAAGGAAAATAAGAGCAAGTAAAAGGACTGGGTCCAGAAAGTTTTAAGAACAAAAATTGGTACATCCTTGATTTAAACGGAATTCCTACTCGTGATACTGTAGTAGTTCAGATTTTTCCTTCAGATAAAATTAGGGGTTGACCTCATACTCCTATGTGGAACATAAATAATTACAAAATAGAAAGAGTATGTCATTAGGACCACAGACTGTACTTTCTTAGTCCTAGAAAAACTGGGACTAATGAACGACCTGAAGAGTTATGATACGAACCGATGGACGTCGGGGTGTGCGTGAAATAGGAAACAGGAAAGGAATGAAAGACACCGTGTCGGAGATCCACATGTGGTCCATAGGTAAGTGGAGAAGAAACTATTTTCTTATGAAAACAAATCCTCTCATTCATTCAAGAAGTTTAAAGATAGTTTACAAAGTAAAAGATTTTAACCAGAAAGTGTCTGATAAAATATAAACCATTTATTTCAGTGTCGAATAGGTGTCAAAGGGGCATAGTATCTCGGTTATTAAATAGGTTATTGAATGGGTTACTGATATATACATATAACATATACATGGATACATGTGTATGTATACAAGTACACATATGTATGTATACCCGAAAGTCCACCGAGTCACCATTTCTTAGACGGACGGTTGTGTCCTCTGTCCTCTGTACCAAAGTCAGGGACCCAGTCCTTCTAAGGGACCTCTTCCTTTACTGTTGAGTGACGTCATAGGAACGGACCTCTTAGGACACTTGTCTCCTCGGACCACCCGATATCAGGTACCTCAGTGTTTCTTAGCCTGTGTTGACTCGTGTCTCTGTGTGTAGTGTAGGATGTATATATACGTGTAACTATCACTTATCAACGTTCGAAATGAGGGAATACCATCTTTAATTGTCACGGTACGTTGTCTTTGATCCCCTATACATATGGATACCGACTAAGTACAACTGCACACTGTCTTTTGATGTTTTAAGACATTTCGTTAGTATAAAGTTAAATTTTTTTGGTATTAAGTGAAACTTTTCACTCGTTATAAACAAGAAGAGTTAGAAAGAAGTCTAGGGTGATATAAAATTAGTTCTTAATTAAAGAGACATATATGTCTGAGAGAGGAATTAAATTCATTTTTGATATATTTTCATTTACGATGTTGATATGACGGGAACAATTACTAAATATCGTTTGTGACATAATTTAATATGAGTCTTTCTTAGAAAACTTCCCGAGTAAGTTAGTGTACAACGAGTGATTTTCCTCGGTTTACGTAGGCTCACACTGAAAACCGTTGCAACAATTGTTTTTCCGTCAAGTTATACTCAATTAATATCAATACTACAGAAAAGATTTGTTATTACTATTGAAATCGTGAGGTAGTAGTAATTCTACATTCGTCAATAACATCTAACCAAACTTAATGTTAATATATTTCGGTTACTTAAGTTAAAAATCGACTATTGTGTGAGTAGAATTTCTAATTCCTTCGTCTCAAAGAAAGACGGAAGACAAGTCAAGACACGGAAAGAAGGAAAGTCATGATGAAAGTAGAAGTCCTCTAGTGTATCCCTACCAGTCAGTGGGTGGTAAGGGGGGTCAAGGGGTGTGTTTGTTTTTTACTGTAATTTCAGTGTCGTAATAAAAGGGATACTTGATAGTATTTCTTGTTTCCTCCTTTTTATACGATCGTAAGTATCAACCACTGGGTCGGATGGTCTGTATATCTGGAGTCTGACTCTGTGCTCCTGGTGTTGTCGTACGACTTAGTTCAGTGACTCTGTCTAAGGACGGGGTTGAATTTCCGAATACATACCTCCTTGTTTGTTGTTTACGAACGACTTTCTTACGTACTAACTTTGTTATATTTCGGTTATTGTTGTAAATTCCTTGGTCTGATATGAAATTCGATCTGAGTTTTCTCCTTACAATTCTCTTCGGAGTTTCTTAGTTTAGGTTATAAGTACTCTAACTCGACTTAATTATTTTACAGAATTCTTACGATCTAAATTAAAAAGTCAGAGAGTATCTTCGAAGAAAAAGTGGAAAACTTTCCATAGAAAAGGTAGTGAGACGTTAAGAAACGGGTGAGACTGTCAAAAAGAGAGATGACAGTAAGTTGAAACGGGACTTCTGGAGTTTATAAGTATTGATTCCCGTTAAGACTACCGATAATGAATTTTTAGTCCCTATTGTGTACTATTTTCAACACTGAAAATGTACATGGAAGTCCTAACTCGGTTTCCGTCTCATAATGTATATGTAGAAAGTTTTGAATCAACTTGCATATGTGACATATAACACCTTTTAATTTCGAAAATCTATCTTTCACTCGTACACAACACGACATGATTCAGCGAAATCAACCCGGACTGGGAAACGTTGGGATACCTGGTTTCGGGAGGTCCGAGACTACACCCTAAGAGGTTTATTCTTATGACCTCCCGCAACGGTACCGGAGGAGGTCCTGTAGAAAGACTGGGTGCCTAATTTGGACTCAGAGTATATAGAGGAAGTAACCATCCGTCCAAGAAATGGTGATCGTGGTGTACCCTTCGGAGTCTTTTATTCGAATAGACTGGATTTATCGTGTTTGAATATGTGGTTTTAACCTCTTCCTTTACCGTTAGGTGAAGTCATAAGAAAGGACCTCTTAGGGTACCTGTCTCCTCGGACACCCGATGTCAGGTACTCAGCGTCTCAGTCTGTGCTGACTCGCTAAATCGTAGTCGTATGTGGTTTATTACTCTTTTACAAAGATCCGTGATTATTTACATTTACGAACTATAAACGCAGCATCCTGTACTTCTCAAGACGAGAGACCCGGAATAAACGAACGAGACTAGAAAAAGTTTTAGGTAAACTGTAGTCTATGTAAATATTCTCTGTCTTCAAAGATTCGTGGTATAGATAACCATGTCTATTCACTCTGTGTCTTCCTACCTCTAATCTTTTTCTTTACTCTCATATTTACACTCATGTTTACGAAACCACAGAAGCATCATCGGGTCAGAACTCCTGTTTGAAGGAGTATCAGTTCGTCCTAGTTCTTGTTATTTGTTAAAGACGGTATTTGACTTTGGGTCCAATATTCCTTCGTTACGTGACTACTAATTATGCAATTATGAAAGTTATCTAAGTCAGAACGAAGAAACATTACGTCTATGAATAGAGACGAGGGGGTGTATCATGGTGATTACTGAAGTATTATCGTCACTGAAAAAAAATTACTATGTTCAAACAATTGAGTCACTCGTTAGTTTGTTCTTAATAGTTCGGATGATAAGAAAATCAAGTCAAGTCAAGTCAGTGAGTCAGTACAGGCTGAGAAACGTTAGGGTACTTTACGTCATGTGGTCCGAAGGGGTTGAGAGTCTCGAACGAGTTTGAGTACAGGTAGGTCAGCCACTACGGTAGGTTTGTAGAGTAAAAGACAGTAAGGGAAGAGGAGGACGGAAGTTAGAAAGGGTCGTAGTCCCAAAAGGGTTACTCAGTCAAGAAACGTAGTCCATTGGTTTCATAACCTCGAAGATGAAGTCGTAGTCAAGAAAGTTACTTATAAATCCTGACTAAAGGGAATCTAACCTGACCAAACTAGAGAAACGAGAGGTGTCCTGAGAGTTCTCAGAGGAGGTTGTGGTGTCAAGTTTTCGTAGTTAAGAAGCCGTGAGTCGAAAGGAAAACCAAGTTGAGTGTAGATATGTACTGAAGACCTTTTTGGTATTGAAACTGATCTACCTAAAAACAACCGTTTCATTACAGAGACGAAAAATTATACAACAGACCCAACCAGTGTCGAAAAGAAGGTTCCTCGTTAGTAGAAAATTAAAGTACCGAAGTCAATGGTAGACGTCACTAAAACCTCGGGATCTTTTATTTCAGAGAACAACAAAAGTAACAAAGGGGTAGATAAGTGGTATTTCACTATCCTGGTCTAAGGTACTAGAAACCGAAAACTTACAACTCAAAATTCGGTCGAAGAAAGTGAGAGAAGCAAGTGAAAGTAGTTCTCCGAAAAATCAAGGAGAAGTGAAAGACGGTATTCCCACCACAGTAGACGGATAGACTCTAATAACCATAAAGAGGACCGTTAGAACTAGGGTCCAACACAAAGAAAGTCAGGTCGCAAAGTGTACTACATGAGACGTATCTTCAATTTATTCGTCCCACTGTCATATGTCGGAACTACATGAGAAAAGGGTTGAACCTTGGTCAGGCACCAAGGTGCAGGTCAAGACTGACACCGAAGGACTGCACGTTTGTCTAAAGAGTTCTCCGTCCAGTCCACCAGACCATAAAGGTAGAGAATTTCTTAAAAGGTGTCAAATAACACTAGGTGTGTCAGTTTCTGAAATCCCATCAGTTACTTCGTCTTCATCTACTAAAAAGACCTTAAGAGAACGAAATAGATACTAGGTCATCTAGACCGTTAAACTAGAGACCAAGGAGACGGAAGGGAAGACCCCGAAGGGACCACCGAGTCTTCAATTTCGCAGACGGACGTTCCGCCCTCTGGGCCCAAGTTGGGGACCCAGTCCTTCTAGGGGACCTCTTCCTTTGACGTGGGGTGAGGTCATAGGAACGGACCTCTGAGGGTACCTGTCTCCTCGGACCATCCAATGTCAGGTACCCCATCGTTTCTCAGTCTGTACTGACTCGCTGAAGTGAAAGTGAAAGAAGACGGAAAAGATTTAGATCGAACTTAAGAAAATCTCTCCGTTGGAAAATGGATAATGGATAAACTTCGTACAGAAGGGAAAGAAAGAAAGAAAGAAAGAAGGAAGAGAGGAAAGAGAATAAGAATTATTCCTGTTAACTCGTAGAAGATACACGGTGTACTAAATATTACTATGTAATATATGTAAATATTAGTATATAATATATAATATATATAATATATAGTAATTCGATTCACGAATTTGTCCAGGGACAGACGTATATCGAATTAAGATCACTATCTTCTGACTACTATTTGATTACCTAAGAAGTACAAAAACTACTACCATCCGTGATACCACTTTAAATTTCTTTCCACTTCCCTAGTGTGTTATAAGAACCGACTCCTTTGTCTACGATATCATATGTGTCGTCACTCCTTTCGGAAAGACTGTTCTACTATGAACTCGTTACCGAACTGTTTGTTCTTCACTATTGTACGTACCGAGAGACCTCCTTCTTATAAGTTTCGTCTCTTTCGTTGTCTACGTATTAGTTCTCTTACGAATTCAAATAAGTTGAGAGTTCACAATGTTTCCAAATGTTCTCATTGTGACTCCCCTCTTAAGTCTCTCTACTGTCTCTTAAAGAAACGATAAAGAGACACCGTCGACCCCACCTTAAAAAGATCCGTTGTAAAGTATTATATAGGGAACTACCGAGGTCCCAAAGAGTACCGTTAAGTTTAGGACGAACCACATGAAGAGTTTAGTCACCAGTCCTAATAATAGGTACACCAACATACCTCCGGATATAAGAAACAAATTTCAAGTATAGAGTAAGGTTAAAAGGATATCCGTAGAACCGAACTGTAGATTATTCACAGAAAAGAACTGAAAAGACGAGGTAAAGTTTGTGAACACCTAAAAAGATAAGAAATAAAATTCGAAGAGATACGTAAATTAAATATTATATAAGATACACAAACCCTGTACCTTTACCTGAGGACACTATTATGTAAGGTGGTATAAATGGATTTTTATTAATAAAGGAAGTACAGTCGACTGGTCACCCAGATTAACAAAGTGACTCGAATGATAGAAGTATTTTTATGTAAAAATTTCTTAGTTTAAGAGTATGGATCGAAATAAGTTCCTCAAATATCTTTTGTGTCTATGTACCATTTATGTATCAAATTTAATGTATTCGACGGAGAACTCGTGGCCAAGAAAAAAGAACGGTTTAAGGTATTTTACACTTTTAAATATATTATCTGGTTATATCATACTCGTTCTACCCTCTGACAAACTGTCGGTCTACAGGGTTAAAAAATCGGATTCTATATTCTATACCAACAAGTATAGTTATTTATACATTTTATCCGATGGTACATATTTGTCAAACGTTGTACTGAATATTCTTAATACATTTTTATTGGGTCTAAACACGATGATAAGGTCAGGACTTTTAAGTTACAAAATAAAAGATGACCTTTATTTTAACAATATTGATGTAAAAGTTTCAGGTGTGATTTCCCTTTTTCCACTTATTTAGTTACTTCGTGTCGGACACAGGAGTATTAAGTGATTTAATTTACGACATTAAAGTAAGTGGTCTGAGGTGTCTTTTACTTTGGATTAAAGTAGTCTTTGTAAATGTCTAGGTGGATCGACTAAGTAAATTATCACTTGTGACTTAATGTGGAGTACCATAACCTCCTTACACTTAAACCTCTAATGATTTCTTTGTTTTTGTGAGTCTTCATTGTTCATAACTGAACGACAGTCCATCGTTAGTGTCTTTACCGACCATTTGTTATGTGATTCACCAACATCTTTGTAACACGGTAAATAACGGAAAAGTACCACTGTACTTGTTCGATTTTAATACGAAAATAAACCGCTGTGTTTTCGAGTAAATAGGTTGTAGGTAGGTGTGTTTAAAGATTAATAAGTTCTACATCAGAAGAATTACTGTTTTAGAACTGGACAGTAAATCGATGACTGGGACTCTTTTAATAAATTACACAGAGAGTCAAAGGAGTTGATATTTTATGTCTATTCCTGTCACGGAGGAGTATTCCATAAATATCCTTTGTTTCTTCATTTATATATATTCCACGACTCGGGTCACGGATTATGTATCATACTCGATATTTTCACGATGGATAATTATAGGAATAACGAAATATGTCATACCTGATCTAAACCTCTCCCGTTATATTGATAGGTATATTCGTAACATACTCTTCTTACTACCCGTTGAAGAATCCGGTCGGGCCCATAAGAATGGACTTTTAACATATATTTCTTTCTGAACTCTTCTAGTGTCTGGTCTCTGTCTTCGACCGACTTTCTGACTCTCAATTATTCTCCTATAATGTTTCACTATGTCCCCAGTTAAGAAGTTCTTTCGTATTATTAGGATTTTCCCACACATGGATTGTTATCTCGTAGTGTATACACTGTCCTGACTTTGTTCATTATCCATTTACGTGATAATATAAACATTTAACTTTGAAAGGGGAAAAATTATTGACTACCCAGTTCGTCCATCTTTTAGTTATTTCTCTCTCACCTGGACTTCCAGTGATAGTTAGGAAAACCAGATTGACTATTAAAATCTTATGTGAGAAGTTATTCTCGACTTACGAGTAATACGAGTTCAAGTGTACCTTGTAAGTGGTGTTTTCTGGTGTAAGATCTGGTATTTCGTATGGAGTAGTTTATCCTCCTTATCTTCAGTATGTTTCATACGTCAGTATGGTGTCACCTTAATGTTTTAGTTATCGTTTTTGAATCGACCTTTTGGTGGTTGTAAACCTTTAATTTACTATGTAATGATTTATCGTTTATTGTATACTCAGTTTATCCTACTGAGTTCTCCTTAATTTTGTGTAAAACTTGATCTACTTTTATTTTTATTTTGGATAGTTTTAGTAACAGTACGATATTTTTATCAAGTTACGGATTTCCTTTTACATATTGTAAGTCACGTACATTATATTCTCTTTCTAGATTTTAGTTATTGGGTTCGAAGGTTAAATTTTCTGATCCTTTGTTCTTAGTTAAATTGAGATTTCGTTCGTCTCCTTTTTTTATTAATTTTAATCTCGTGACTCGTACTTTAACTTTTGTTCTTTTGTTATCTCTTTTTAGTTGTTTTGATTTTTTATCAAGAAACTTTTCTTGGTGTTTGAAATGTCTGGAGATCGGTCCGTTTGCTTATACTTTTCTCTCTACTGTACTTTGTAGCTATAGTATCGACTTTCTCCTAGTAATGACGATTAAGGGACCTAAATCTACTGTTATTTTTTATATTTTTGTCGAAGTACAGATGTTTAAACTATTAAGTCTATTTTGTCTGGTTAATAAACTTTTTGTGTTTCATGGTTTTGTGCGTTTTTTCATTTAATGAAGTCATTAAGATATAGATCATTCTTCTATTTAGTATTTGATCGGTAGGTTTGGTTATTTAGTGGTCTGAGTTTACCACAATGACCATTTAAGATCGTGTGTCAATTTCTTTTTTACCGTGATTAAGAGATTTTGGAACAGGTCCTTTTCTATGTCACTTTTTTGAACGGAGAAAGAGACTCTTATCGTCACGAGGTTTGTTGTTTCGTCTAATTCCATAATATTCTTTACTTTTGATATCTGGTCAAGAAAGTACCTGTAACTGTTTTTATAGGAGTTTTTATACTTGTTTGACTTGAGTTTTCCATATTTCTCACAGTATGAGGTACTAGTTCGCTTTAGATAAGGTCTATACGATTCGTCCGATTTATAAACTCTTAATTAGTTAAATTAGTTATCTTTATCTTTTAGTATAATAGTATAGTCAACTCAGTATTTTCGAAAATCGTTTTAAGTTTCAGGTAAGTACTCTTTTTGTGTCTAGTATGATCCCTAGTTACCCTTTAAGAAGTCAAACTATTTCTTATAAACGTATTTCGGATGTCGATTGTAGTATAATTTAGTACTTTTAGACTTGTACGTCATAAAAATTGTATTGTCAAGATTTTGACTAGATTTACGTAAATTGTGTTAAACCCCTGTCCCTCCCTCCCTTCCTGTTCAAAAACCATACCTTAATTGTTTGTGTTCGATGATATGAATTTTACCTAGTTGTTATTCCTAAATGATATATCGTGTCCCTTAACATGGGTTATAGAATATCATTAAATATTACCTTATAATAGAAGTGTTTTTGACTTAGTAATATAATACATGGACTTTGATTATGTTATCATATTTAGTTGATATGAAGTTAATCTTTTATAAAAAAATTTTCTTTTATTAATACACCTTTCCCCTTCTCAGTAAGACTAAGTGAGAACTTTCATACATAGTGAAAAATGATATAAAGAACCGGTCGGGAATTGTACCTCGGGGTCAATTGACGTTCTAGTCAAGTCAAGTAAAGTCAGTGAGTCAGTACAGGGTGAGAAACGTTGGGGTACTTAACGTCGTACGGTCGGGAGGGACAGGTAGTGGTTGAGGTCCTCAAGTGAGTCTGAGTGCAGGTATCCCAGTCACTACGGTAGGTCGGTAGAGTAGGAGATAGTAGGGGAAGAGGAGGTCGGGGGTAGGGAGGGTCGTAGTTTCAGAAAAGGTTACTCAGTTGAGAAGTGTACTTCACCGGTTTCATGACCTCAAAGTCGAAATCGTAGTAAGGAAGGTTTCTTTAGGGTCCCGACTAGAGGAAGTCTTACCTGACCAACCTAGAGGAACGTCAGGTTCCCTGAGAGTTCTCAGAAGAGGTTGTGGTGTCAAGTTTTCGTAGTTAAGAAGTCGCGAGACGGAAGAAATGTCAGGTTGAGAGTGTAGGTGTGTACTGGTGACCTTTTTGGTATCGGAACTGATCTACCTGGAATCAGTCGTTTCATTACAGAGACGAAAACTTATACGATAGATCCAACCAGTATTGAAAAGAAGGTTCCTCATTCGTAGAAACGTAACGTACCGACGTTAGTGGTAGACGTCACTAAAACCTCCGGGGGGTTTATTTCAGACTGTGACAAAGGCGACAAAGGGGTAGATAAAGGGTACTACACTACCCTGACCTACGGTACTAGAAACTAAAGACTTACAACTCGAAATTCGGTGGAAAAAGTGAGAGGAGAAAGTGAAAGTAGTTCTCGGAAAAATCAAGGAGAAGTGAAAGACGGTATTCCCACCACAGTAGACGTATAGACTCCAATAACTATAAAGAGGGTCGTTAGAACTAAGGTCGAACACGAAGAAGGTTGGGTCACAAAGAGTACTACATGAGACGTATATTCAATTTATTCGTCCCATGTTATATGTCGGAACTGTATGAAGAAAAGGATAAACTTTGGTCAGACAACAAGGTACAGGTCAAGATTGACGAAGAAGGACTGGACGTATGTCTAAAGAGTTCTCCGTCCAGTCCACCAGACCANGAAAGACGGTATTCCCACCACAGTAGACGTATAGACTCCAATAACTATAAAGAGGGTCGTTAGAACTAAGGTCGAACACAAAGAAAGTTGGGTCACAAAGAGTACTACATGAGACGTATATTCAATTTATTCGTCCCATGTTATATGTCGGAACTGTATGAATAAAAGGATAAACTTTGGTCAGACAACAAGGTACAGGTCAAGATTGACGAAGAAGGACTGGACGTATGTCTAAAGAGTTCTCCGTCCAGTCCACCAGACCATAAGGGTAGAGAAAGTCTTAAAAGGTGTCAAATAACACTAGGTGTGTCAGTTTCCGAAACCGTATCAGTTATTTCGTCTTTATGTACAAAAAGACCTTAAGAGAACGAAAAAGGTACTAGGTCACCTACAACCGTTAAACTAAAGACCAAGGAGACGGAAAAGATTTTGGTCGAACTTGTAGACCTTCAAGTACCAAATGCATAACGACTTCAGACCGAACCCCTTAAAACTCGTAAGGAAATGATCGTACACTCTACTCACGTTAACACGTCATCAAACTCGTAAGAAACCGTAACGGAAAGAAACCCTAACCTTACTTTTGACTGGAAAAGGTCAGGACACCGGTGACGACTCAAAAGGTTTAAACGACCGTATAACTCACATCGTGAAAGTGTCGTAGTAGAAAGTCCTAAACTTTATCGAGATGACCTTAAGGTAGTGGAGGTGATCGAAACAAGTATCACTACGAAAGATTCCGGGTGGACTAAAGTGTAAGGTCCTACAGACCGAGATCTACTCACTAGTGTGGTAGTACTAATAGACCCAGCACTTCTACAAAAAACATGTCAAGAAGACACATAAGAACGGTGGAGAAGAATTATAGAAGACGAAGATAATCCAGGTATGGTAAAGACAGGAAATAACTGGGGTAGAAACGTACTTTACAAGGGAACCATAGAGATTAAAAGAACTTCTCTAGAGATCAGAAAGGGTAAGAGAAGAAAAGGAGATAAAGAAACGTAACTAGCGACTTCTTCCGAAAGAATAGAGAAGAACGATAAGCGACCTTGAGAGGTAAGTCCACGAACACAGAAAGGAAAAGAGGAAACGAAAAACGGAGAGAAGAAAAGTGTCGGTAAACATTCCGGAGGGGTCTGTCGGTAAATCGAAAAAACACAAAGAAAAGATACCCGTACCAGAACTTAGGACAGAGGACATGTTGCTTGGAGTAAGGGATCAAGTAGTCCGTGAGATAGTCTATATCCGGGAATTTAGATAAAGAGTGAAGGTGACATATTAGTATTCCCTAAACTAAATCCAGTATGGACTTACCAGATCGTCAAAAGGGATGAAAGAAGTTAAACTCAGACTTAAACCGTTATTCCTCAAGTACTAGACTCGGTGTCAGTCGAGGACGAGAACAAAAACAACTGACATATCTCGAAGAGGTAGAAACCGACGTTTCTTATATTAGTTAGACTAAAGCCACAACTGGTAGACCACTACAGGACTCAGACCCATTAGACAAAGTCAAGGGTCCTTCTTTTCTTACACTTTTATCACTTGAAATCCCTAGAAAGGGTGTACACTGGGTGACTCTTTAGTCTTTAAAATCTTTAGGGCGGTTCTTTAGTGTCAAGCTAGTCTAAGTTCCTGTTTCTGTAACACAGATTTTCCTAAGAGAATGTTGTATCTTTACAAACGACCTTCATTTTGACTTGGGAACCTTAAGTGTCTCTTGATTTGACTTTACTTCCACCGTTCTCCTTTATATTTAAAATAAATTTCCTTCCCTTACAGTAATTCCATTAAGATCCCTAATCCTACTGTAAATCGTCCGGTCCAAGGTTATTTATCTTGTGCCCAACAACAACAAATGAACGATTCACCGCAGGTTGAGAAAACGTCGGGGTACCTAACATTGTAAGGGCCTAGGAAACAGGTACCCTAAAGGGTCCGTTCTCTTGACCTCACCGAACGTTAAAGAAAGAAGTCCGATAGAAGGGTTGGGTCCCTAACTTCGGCGTAGAGGACGCAACCATCCGTCCAAGAAATGGTGCCTCGGTGGTGCCTTGTCACGCTACCTCACGTTTTTCTTCTGACCGATGCTTCCGGCAAGAGTATCCTCTGTTGGTAGTGAGTAGTGAGTAGTGAGCGTTTGAAAGATCTCCGATCGACATTTGTAAATAATCACATCTCCGAGGCTATCTCTATTCACAGAAAAAGAAACAAGTGATAGGAAAAACACAAGACAAGATAAGAGTGTTGAGTTTTTACAAGATTTAATAAAAGGTCACAGGGGTCCGTAATTTTAAGGCTATTTCTGTATTTAAACAGAAGTTTTTTAGACTCCTTCACTAAAACATCTATATTTGTTTACTTAAGATTTCGAATATACCTTTCTGTTGTAGACAATCGTGGACGGTTAAAAAAAAGAAGAAGTAGGAATAGATATTGAAATGGTTACGGAAAAAAAAGATAGTGACTCCTTTCACATAGTGAAATCCTCAATATGAACGTGGACTAGGTCAGTGGTCTGAAGAGACATCAACGGCGACCTCAAAAGAAAAGAGAGGGGAGTGAGGAAGTGGATACCCGTGCCGTCCTCAGACACTTGTCACTTAATGGTGTATCAAGAACGGTGGTTTCCTTTTATCCTAATTTGGGAACAAAGTTGAGGTCGATTTATAGTTTACGGTCCGTCCACAAATTGGACACACCTAGTTATAATTAAAAAGATAGAAGGGGAATCGGATGTTTGTGTAAGTTCACGTAAGATTGTATTGGAAGGAAAAGAGAGAAAAGGGAAGGACTTCGATGGTCACTATTGTTAAAAGTTTCTCTACCATTTGACGGACGTATATAAAGGAGAGGTGAAGAAGTAGGAGTTTGTAGACGTCTACCGTAAGTGAGGATGACCAAGGAGTGTAATAATTTTTTTTACTAATCACTGAAAGATAAAAGTTTATGTTTTCATAAAAAGATCGAACTCAACGTAAATGAGACTCTATAAGAACGACAAAAGTAAAATTATTTATTTGTCGAAGTAAGGGATTTAGGGACTCACCTTCGTATGGTAATCAAGAGGAACTTATTTTGTATGTGATTTTGTCTAAGTTAGGTAGGTACACTTGAGTTAACTAATTTCATAGAACTGTGTTTGATACTAAGAAATTCTTTTTATGGTTGTAGAACTAAATTTTCTTAAAGACTTTATATAAGTTAATCAATAAGATCACCTTGTGACTAAGTATTTTCATTTAAGAAGTCGAGTCATTTTTCTACGGGTCTCCGAATTCTAAGGAAGAGAAGAATGACTGAGTCGTACAACAAAGTAAAAATCTATATTTGTGTAATTACGTTTCATGTGATCTTGACGAGATGACCTCCTAATTCGACCATGATTTTAATAAACTGATAAAGGAAACTTCGTTTTCATTTGTTCGATAGAATTTTATTAAAATTGTCATTACAGTGTAAATAACTTGTTTATAAAACGTTTCTCGATGTTTTTCTCTGTTTACCGTTCGCTTTCAATCATTCCTCGATCCATTAAAAATTAAAAGTTTCTACTCGTATAATTTATCATGGGGTTCATTCTAAAATCGTAACTAGTATAAGTTCCCTAAAAAAAAAAAAACAGTTGTTCATTACTTTATTCTCTTTTGCGGAGTAATTTTATAGGTCAAAATTGACACCATTCCTTAAATGGTTATTGGAACGATTTTAAATAAGAGAAACGAAATAAAAAGACCATAAGTTTATGATTCGGAAAATTTTGAATGACGTCGTATACGTAATATGTTAAGTTCCAGTTTACATCTTCACTGGTTAGAGAAACCTGTTTAAAAACTTGAACAAAATACATGGGTTGGTTTTAAAAACTTTATTAATAGTATTAATAATGTCACTGTCAATATTAACGACAGTGTTCGTCTTGGGATAACGTTTCTTTTGATCTAGAACGACGTTCGATTGAGACACCGTAAATGTTGTCTTTCACTTATACAATAGGTACCTTAAGAGAGTCGTAGGGACACATCATCGACAATTGAGATGACTCACTCCTCTTTTAACGGTCCGATCGAGGTTCAGTTTATAGGTCATAACCGTCGAAACTTCAGTTTAGTCCGGTCACGTATTCAAACAAAAGGTGTAGACACTTCTTCACCCCCCTATTTGACCCTCTAACCCTAACTGTATATACGTGATGTTATATATTTTATCTATTGATTATTTTTGGCTGATATATCGTGTCCCTTGCGATAAGTCCAGAGACATTACTGGTTATATCCTTTTTTTAGATTTATTCTCACGTACTCATGTACGATTCAGTGAAGCCAGCACAGACTTAGACACACTGGGATACCTGACGTCGGGTGGTCCGAGGAGACAGGTACCCTAAGAGGTCCGTTCTTATGACCTCACCCAACGGTATGGGAGGAGGTCCCCTAGAAGGGTTTGGTCCCTAGTTTTAACACAGAAAATACAGAGGACGTAACCGTCCACCTAAGAAATGGTGATCACAATGGGTCCCTCGGACACCTATACACATATACATATCGACTAAGTGAAAGAACATGTCTTATTTCATTGTGTTGTAACATTTAGTTGATATGAGGTTATTTTTAATTAAAATTTTTCTGTTTCTGTTTTGTTTACGCCACCACGTTGAAGTCTCAGATATCCATATGTTGCATAAGTAAACGTCCTCTTTACTCTTTACACCCCCGATCGAACACACTGTTTTTTCTTTTTCTCTCTCTCTCTCTTAAGTGTGAAAAGGAGAAACAGACGATCCCTCTTAAGGTCTAAGGGAAGAGTCAAGAAAGAGACGCAACAAATCGTAGTCTCTCTACTGACAGATCCTTTTAACTCTCCGTGTTTTGGTTGAAAGCAAACAAATGTACCTTTCAGTGACTACCCAGACCACGGGTTTCCCCTGACCCTCCTCCTCACTTCTATTCTAAAGGTGGGTCCGACTCTTCTAATTCTTAAAAGACCCTAAAATCGTTCTCTACTCTTCCAAGTCTCTTGAGAGACATTCAGAGACTCTCTTTCAATCCCTTTGACTTAGAAATTCTTTAGGAAGAAATGTAATCTCTTTGTTAGGGGGAAACAACAGAGATCTGACATAAATTGTAGATTTACAAAATTCTAATGAAAATCTGTGTCCGTACTTTAAAGAAACTTATGTTGTGACCCACTCCTTGACCAGTCCACCTCTGAACCGAAACAAAACTTATACCATCTGTAGATTGATCGTAACTCAACCTTGTAATGCAAAATTTTTACAAAGGGAGGTAAACATAATGTCGGTTACAGAGACCGTTGGAGTCCTGGAAGAGGACTTTCGATCTCTGGTTAACAAAACCGTCACCTCCCCCACCCCTCTCTTAAAAATCGGTAGTTGAAGAGGTTCAGAATCTTTAAAATTCTCCAGTCCACAGACCGTTGTCTACTGTCTACTTTCTTTTTGTGATCTCAAAGTACAGTCGGTTCGTCGGGAAAATAGTCTGTCCTTTTGACCCTCCTTCTATGACATTGGATTGCAGAACTTCATATTACGCCGAGATGGTAACCTTTAACAAAAATAACTATTCAAACGTAACTACGTTGGATCAATTTTTGGTTGACTCTACTGGTTTCACTCGTCACTTAGGTTCACTCTAACAACTATTCTGAATCATATACTTGTGTCCTCTGTTAAATAGATCCGACTACATGATGGATGTAGTGGTAACATCGGGCAAGTCTCGTTGTACGTCCTAGGAATTCCTGAGATGTATACACTATATATTCGTGAGTGAAATACACGTAATTCGTTGGACTTCCTGGCTCGGGACGTGGTAGACTGTAGTTGATTGGAGAATGGGTCTGAGGTCACATCGTTCTAGTGACTTCCCGTGGTAAGTGAGACGTGACGACGACGACGACGACGATTCAGCGTAGTCAGCACAGGTTGAGACACACTGGAGTATCTGCCTTCGGGTGGTCCGAGGGGGTAGGGACCCTAAGAGGTCCGTTCTTGTGACCTCACCCAATGGTAAAGGAAGACTTACGTCCTTTCACTTTTCACTTTCCCTTCAGTGAGTCAGCACAGGCTGAGAAACGCTGGGGGACCTGACGTCGGGTGGTCCGAGGAGGTAGGTACCCTAAAGGGTCCGTTCTCATGACCTCACCCCACGGTAACGAAAGAGGCGCAAGACGTGATGTCTTAGTATAAATTCCTTCGGTTGATAGAACTATGTGATTGTTCCGTTACTGTCTATGGAAGGTTTTTACGACATGAAGTAGAAGTAGGAGGCACGACCAGGAGAAAGGTATGTTCGGTGACGGTCGGAATTCAGGTATTGGATACGGTAGAGGTACGAGGTCAAGACGGAGATTTAGTAGACGTCCAAAACCTCATACAAGAAAATCTGAACAACTAAGGTGAATAGGTCACTAGGATTTTGTTTCATATAAGTGATCCAAACCCTTCTTATGAACGTTGACGAAAGAAGGAAAAAAGGGAATAGGGGAGAAAGAGGAAAGAGAGAAATTAGCTGTTTGTAAACTTGTTCAATAGAGTAGTGACATTGACGTAAAGCGGAGTACGAACAAGAAGTAGAAAGTAGTATCTACGAAACGATTCAATCGAGAAGGATTAAAGTGTGTACTCAAGGTTCAAAGCTTTAATTTATATTAAAAATATAAAAGTTAAGGAGAAAGAATATAACTGAAGACTTCTGTTGTAAGTAAGAACACAAGTGAGTCAAATAAGATTATAAAAATTTGTGGATGGAAGTTGTTTTGTCATAACATTCGTTCCTCTTATTTCTTTACTAGTTAGTTATTTATGTACCGACTACAAGAACACCACGTATATTAAAGTATATCCTCTGTCTATAATCTGTTTATTAGTATTTTGATTCAAATTAATTTTAGGTTCAATTCAGGAGGTTCCCTTAATTTACGGTAAAATAATATTCTCAGACCGGATATAATTCTGAACTTCAGTTGGAGGGTTTCTTCAATCAGAACTCGACTCTAGACTTTTTACTCATCTTGAAATGAATTTCTGTGTCCCTGTACCTGTGTGACTCGTTTCCCAATCACCGTTTCCGTATAAAAGGACATGTGAACAGGAATCCTTACTCCCATTCTCCACCCTACATTTACTTTACGAATTCTCTCTTTCACTCTTTGTATTAATATTAAATACAACAATATCCAAAATAAAAACATGGGTCGTGGAAAACCTGTGATAACGTAAACTAGACGTTTCGGGGGACTCTATCTACCCATTCATAAGAATAGGACAGAGAATGTCTACTCCTTTCACTTTCACTTTCAGTACGTCGACACAGGTTGAGAAACGCTGGGGTACCTGGTATCGGACGTTCGGAGGAGACAGGTACCTTAAGAGGTCCGTTCTTATAACCTCACCCAACGGTAAGGGAAGAGGTCCCCTAGAAGGGTTGGGTCCCTGACTTGAACCAGAGGAAACAATGTCCGTCTAAGAAATGACAGACTCGGTGGTCCCTTCGGGACTACTCCTTTGACCCTACGTCTCCTAAGGATTTTACTTACGGGTCTCACAAGTATCCTCGTCCCGGGACTAATCTTCTGAGTAAAGACTCCGAGGTACTCTCCGAATTTGTTTTAAAACGTTTATTTTAATCACCTCTCTGTCTTAGAAAAATTTCTTAATCATTGACGTAGGGAGAAATCGAGCTTTCTATAAATAGGTACCATCTCATAGGTTACTGTCTAGATTTATTGGGTGACCCTTTGGACTTCTTTAGGTAGGGGTCCGAAAACCTTAATCCCAAAAGACTCTCTCCACACGCTAAGTTTAATCGAGTGACGGAAATTCTTAAATCTAAAACGATTTCCGTATTTCGTATTTTTGGACATTTCTCTTAGAGATTGTCTCTTAAGTCGAGTTGATAGGTAAATAAAGAAACTCTCCCAGACACAAAAAGGAAACAAAAACAACAACAACAACAACAACAACGACAACAACAACAAGACGAACTGTAAGTTTAAACCAAAGAGTTGTTCTATCATAGAGGAAAACAACAATAACGACAAGTCAACGATTCAGTACAATCTGAAAAACACTGGGGTACCTGACGTCGTGCGGTCCGAAAGGATAGGAAGTAATAGGTGGTCTCAAACGAGTTTAAGTACAGGTAACTTAACGACTACGGTAAGTTGGTAGAGTAGGAGACAGTAGGGGAAGAGGAAGACGGAAGTTAGAAAAGGTCGTAGTCCCAGAAGGTTACTCAACCGAGAAATGTAGTCCACCTGTTTCACAATCTCGAAGTCGAAATCGTAGTCTGGAAGGTTTCTTATAAGTCCCAACTAAAGGAAATCCTAACTGACCAAACTAGATAGAGGAAATAGGAAGGAAACAATAGTACATGGGTGGTGTATCCATTTGGTAGAGAGTCAACGAGAGTGGAGTAAAATCCGGGGACTTTGTAGTGTAGAAACATTCATATCCACTCTGTTACAATTAAATAGACGGTGAAGAAAAGTATTTCTATTACTTGATCTTAGTGGGTACTATACTGAGCAAATTATCGTGAACCATTTTAGTATTGTATCCAAATTCATATTCTTATATTCCGTTCCCCCTTTTTGTAATTTTAGGACTTTCCTGACAACCTACCGGTCCCAATTAGCGAACAGGTCAATCGTCACTAGATTGACAAGATCAAGAGTGTTTACACTCTCTTGTACTTGGTTTTTAAGCACTTGGTCTGATACTACTCTACTTTCTCCTTAACCTCTTGTGGATAGTGAATTACTTTGTCAAACAGACTTCTTAGGTACCGTGTCTTCCTTCAACAGAACCCTTACCTCGTGACTAAACCTTACACAGTTCAAAGTGTTCTTCACAAGTCTAACTAGGACTTCCTTAGTATTATTTGTTAAGGAGTCTCTTACATGTCAAATACTTTTACGATGTTAGACCTTCACGGTAGGATGAGGGTAAGGAATCATTAGTGGACTTGGAAGGACAGTGACATACCAAGGTTAGGTTGTTTGAGTGTAATGTATGAAAGAATTCTCTCACAGTGTGATAGAATAGTCGTAATAGGTTTTGTCAAACTTTTATAGTACTTCCGAGATAGTTCAACTGTTATATATAAAAGTCTCGTATCTCTCTGTTTTCTTATCTAATTGAGGAAATCATTGACAATGAATTATTAAATCCAAAAGAAAGAATTTTAACTTTTTCGAGATTTACATGATCTGTCACAAGATAAAGAAATGTCATTATAGATTCGGTATCTTTCTTCTAAAATATAATCCCTTCTCATTACAACAAACACGGGATTACCCATATGACATGATCCATGAAAACATAATTAAGTCAAAAAAAAATAAAAAAAATTTAAAATTTTAGAAATTAAGAATGTACGCAAGGGTTTGTACTTGGGGGGAGGGTGGAGGGAGGGGTATCGTAGAGAGACCCAGTAGGGGTACGTGGTCGAGGTTCGTACGAGATAGGACGTAGTCTGTATCTGACCACTAAGTTAAGAATGTACTATCATATGTACAATCTTACAGTAAGAGGGTTTAGTAGGGTGGGAGAGGGAGAGGGAGACTCAGGTTTTCAGGTAATATGTATCATAATTAAGTCAAAAATAAGTCAATAAAGATATAGGATATTCACGTGTTGACGGTCATAACAAAGTCTAATAGGTACGGAATTCCCGTTCTCCTTACGGTCGTGTTATTTTAATTTTACAGATTTTATTTCAAATTTCCCCGACATCGGTTACTGAATAAATAGTTTTATCTAAGGGTTCGCCAAAGAATTTTGGTTTATTTTCTTCATTTACTATAATAAACTTTCAAATAACGAAAGTGACTGGTGGAGATGGTGGGTGGGTAATGAAGGAACGGTGAGTATTAACCGAACCAATCAATATGTTTACCTAAATTTTCTTAATGTTTCGGTGGATAGGTGACAAGTTCTGCACTCAAGTCGACATTTAAGCACGATATAAACCTGAATAAAAATGAACTTCAGTCCAAAAAATTTCTTAATTTAGACTCCTTTGACTATCATTTTACATCCAAAGTGAGAAGACATAGGATTCCCACACACACACACACACAAATAAATGTACATATTCGTCTACCCCATCCTCTTTTTTTATTTTCGTTCAAATATTATAAGAGATTGGTTTAAAACTTTTAACTAATGACTTATCTTCTCTCTTTAAAAATCTACTAAAAATACGAATTATATGATCTTTTCCGATATGAGTCAGTGTGAAACACCGAGTCTAATATCCAATTAAGGTTCCCTTAGTAGGTTGAATCTCTCGAGTGACTAGTGTCCTCAATTCAAAAAATTTTACACTAGGGTATTAAATACCTCAAGGTTTTATTTAAGAACTTAGATATTAATACGTAACGAAACTTTCACATCTTTACGGTAAAAATCTCGTACTCGTAAAGTAATAAAACTATGGTTCATTATACTGGCTTAGTATAAGAAAATCCATAAGATGTAACTTTACACTTAGTTTTATTGATTCGATAGTCAAGTCAGGCTGAGAAACTCAGAGGTACTTGGCGAGTCAGACTGAGAAACTCAGGGGTACTTGGCGTGGTGCGGTCTGGAGGGACAGGTAGTGGTAGAGGGACTCAGGTGGGTTTGGGTACAGGTAACTCAGCCACTACGTAGGTTGGTAGAGTAGGAGACAGCAGGGGAAGAGGAGGACGGGAGTTAGAAAGGGTCGTAGTCCCAGAAAAGGTTACTCAGTCGAGAAGCGTAGTCCACCGGTTTCATGACCTCAAAGTCGAAATAGTATTCAGGACGGTTACTTGTAGGTCCTGACTAGTGGAACTCCTACCTGAATAACCTAGAGGAACGTCAGTTTCCCTGAGAGTTCTCAGAAGAGGTTGTGGTGTCAAGTTTGCGTAGTTAAGAAACCGCGAGTCGAAAGAAATCTCAGGTTGAGAGTGTAGGTATAGACTGGTGAACCTTTTTTTGTATCGGAACTCGTCTGTCTGGAAACAAACGTTTCATTACAGAGACGAAAAATTGTACGATAGATTCAACCAGTATTGAAAGGAAGGCTCCTCATTCGCAGAAAATTAAAGTACCGACGTTAGTGGTAGACGTCACTAAAACCTCGGGTCTTTTTATTTCAGTCGGTGACAAAGGGGTAGATAAAAGGTACTTTACTACTCTGACCTACGGTACCAGAAGCAAAAGACTTACAACTTGAAATTCGGCTGCAAAAGTGAGAGGAGAAAGTAAAAGTAGTTCTCCGAGAAATTAAGAAGAAGTGAAAGACGGTATTCCCAGTACAGTAGGTGTATAGACTCTAATAACTATAAAGAGGACCGTTAGAACTAAGGTCGAATACGAAGGAGGTCGGGTCGTAAAGAGTACTATATGAGACGTATCTTCAATTTATTCATCCCACTGTTATATGTCGGAACTGCATGAGGAAAAGGATAAACCTTGGTCAGACAACAAGGTACAGGTCAAGGTTGACAACGGAGGACTGGACGTATGTCCAAAGAGTCCTCCGTCCAGTCCACCAGACCATAAGGGTAGAGAAAGTCTTAAAATTTGTCAAGTAACACTAACTTTGTCAGTTTCCGAAACCGTATCAGTTATTTCGTATTTAGCTACAACAAGACCTTGAGAGAACGAAAAAGTTACTAGGTCGTCTACAATCGTTAAACTAGAGACCAAGGAGACGGAAAAGATTTTGGTGGAACTTGTAGACCTTCAAGTGCAAGTGCATAACGACTTCGGACCGAACCTCTTAAAATTCGTAATGAAATGATCGTACACTCTACTCACGCTAACACACCATCGGACTCGTAAGAAACCGTAACGGAAAGAAGCCCTAACCTTTCTTTTGACTGGAAAAGGTCAGGACACCGGTGACGACTCAAAAGGTTTAGACGACTGTGTAACTCACGTCGTGAAAGTATCGTAGTAGAAAGTCCTAAACTTTATCGAGTTGACCTTAACGTAGTGGAGGTGATCGAAACAAGCATCACTACGAAGGATTCCGGGTGAACTGAAGTGCAAGGTCCTACAGACCGAGATCCACTCACTAGTGTGGTAGCACTAATAGCCCCGGTACTTCTAGCAAAAACATATCAAGAAGACACATAAGAACGGTGGAGAAGAATTATAGAAGACGAAGACAATCCAGGGATGGTAAAGATAAGAAATAACTCGGGTAGAAACGTACTTTACAAGGGAATCATAAATTAAAAGAAATTCTCTAGAGATTAGAAAGGGTAAGATAACAAAGGGAGATAAAGAAACGGAGCTAGTGACTCCTTCCGAAAGAATAGAGACGAACGATAAGAAACCTTGAGACGTAAGTTTACCCATATAGAAAGGAAAAGGGAAAACGAAAAACGAAGGAAAGAAAGGTGTCGATAAAAACAATTTGATGACACACCATTCGTTTTTAATTAATTACATGTGCCAAAAAGACTTCTTACAGATTTCACTCCCTTCTTTCACAATAAATTAAACCAAGTAAAATAAGTGAAAACAAAAAAAGGAAGACAGTACTTACCTAGAATTTGTAGTTGACCATAAAGAGGATATTATCGTCTACTCGGGGATTTTATTATATTCCTGTTATTCAAATCGACACACTAAGGTTAGAATCTTGGTTCTCCTGAATCAAGTCTTCTGACCGAAACTCTGTCTAATTTTAATGACTTCACAAAATCGACACACAATAATAAAAGTCCTTGTTGGTAGTTTCTATAAAACAATCAGAAAGTATTTGACAGTAGGAATTTACTGAGTAAAAACGTCAACAGAACTTACCTAGGTACTAATATAAACCACCATACCTGTAAACGGTAAACAAGTCCAATAAGACGTACACGTGTCTTCAGGTTCCACACACCCGAGGAAGTTAAATCCTCCGTTTTAGAAGGTAGTGTCTCCTCAGTTTATAAACTTAAAGAATGTCCGGAACTGAGTGACCTTCAAGTGTGAGTTCGTGGACGAGACTTTGAAAGTAAACTTCGGTCACTACACTTCTTCACTCTCAGTGCGTCGTGGATAAGATCCTGTCTATCGCTGTCCCGTCCACGCAGAAGAAAAGAGACACATTCTCACCTCGTCAAGATTGGTCTGTGTTCGCCGAAACCACAGTAGTCGCCGTAACAATCACATCCGATACCACAGACTTAAGTTGACTTTCTAGTTAAGACCCTATATTAGTTTGTCCTTTAACACAGGACGGTTAATCGGAGTTTAGGGTCAATAGACCAGGGACTCTCTAAGGACACTAGTAGATGTCTTAAGAAAAGGATTGAGAAAATTTTTAACACTTGATGTCCACTGAAGACGAGAACTTTAATTTTTTAGGATAGGTTATATAAACACTAACTTATTCCCTACCTTTCTCCTTCATTCTTCCCACTTTCTCTCTTTCTCTTACTTACTCTCTCACTCTTATTTCCATGTAATAATCTTTTTAATGATTCGACAGAGGACGAAAATAACAACGGTACTGTGGTATTTTACAATTTTGAACATAACTTTGACACTAAAAAACCCCGTTCCGATGAGTATTAACAGTCAATGTCGGGGCCTCTTAGGTATGTGTAACATATTCCCAACTTCTCTATTTATTACGGAGACTTTCCCCATTAACTCTTTTACATATCATTAAAATAGGAAATTGAGAATCAAAACGAACAACTCATTACTGTTTGTTTAAGACGTTTTATATGAATGAATATGTTTTAAATTCGTCTGAAATCAAACTTTCGTAACCTTTCTTTTCCTATTTGTGTAGACCAAATCTTTCTTTGTGTGTACACGTGTCCGTGTACACTTGAGATCCCTCGGGTAATATAACTATAAATACATTTATTTCACTAATCGTAATTCGTAAGGGAACACTGAAAATTGATGAATTCTAAAGAGGGTAGTCTTGAGGATTAGATTTGACATGTTATACTTCTTAAGTCTTCTGAGATGTAGGTCAATTTTATTATGTTTGATCATATCTAAGTGGTTTCCTAACAATTTTTAGGTACTTTAGACCCTTTACAAGGTTTCAGGTTTGACCTCTCAGACTCAAACTTTGTAAATGTTTTCATCTTATAAGAGTCGATCGTACGTTTACCCTGGATGTGTCTACTAAATCGGTTTTACTAACTAGGACCACGAAAACCTTACTTTAGGGCCTTTTGGAAACAAGGACCTAAAAAAAAATGTCCGTTTTCTGTAAAACTCCCTCCTGTTATTATGTTTAGAGATGTACTCACTCTGTACATTGATTGACCGTCTTAGTCACATGAATGACACTCACAAATTAAAAGATCAGGGTCGTTTACCTGATCTTTTTAATTAAAGTCAAAAGAGGTGAAACTTCACCCTTAAAATTGTCACAGTCGTATTAAACCCGAAGGGTGCACCGGCTCATCATTTCTTTGACAGAAAGCTATAACCTCTACATCCCAGTTAGGAACCTAACCCTTCTAGGGGACCTCTTCCTTTACCGTTGGGTGAGGTCATAAGAACGGTCCCTTTAGCGTACCTGTCTCTTCGGACCGTCCGATGTCAGGTACCCCAGTGTTTTCTAACTGTACTAAATCGCTGATTTGTTGTTATGTTATTTCTGTGAGACGGAAACACTAGTCGGTGTTAGTGACTTTAGGGTCTGAGAGTCTTCCTTTCATCCACGAATGCTAATTGACGTAACAAACATATGTTAGATCTCTCCAACCTGTTGTCGTAAGTGACTGAGTCTGTGTTTTCGTTAGATAATGGGTCCCTTGTAAAGTTTTCGGTCGGTTCCCAGTCGGAACCTTCGTCCAAAAAGACTATTTGTCGGTAAGGTACAATCGGGAACGGACGTACAGGTGATTACACGGTCAACAAATTTTTTATGGGTGTATATTGCGATGTGAGGATGTCAAGACAACATACGGTATATACTTTTTCAGTTATTTTAACAGAAGTTTAATAACTATACATTTACGACAACTGGAAGTGAATTCAATTTCGGAAAATTTAATTACATAACTTCTCTTGTTATTTTAGTTTATACAGGAAGTCCCTTTACATAATGTCGGTTTACCTTCTTGTATTTTACTGAGAACTAGTATGTTGGGTTGTCGATTTTTCGTTTGTTAGACTAAATTTTTACCCGTTTTCTAGACTTATCTGTAAAAAGGTTTCTGTGTGTCTAACGGTTGTCCATGTATTTTTCCCCAAGTTGTAGTATTTGTAAGTCTTTTCACGTTTAGTTTTGGTGTTACTCTATAATAATGGAGTGTTGACCATCATACCGATACCCGTTTTGCTACTCTTTATCGTTCACGATCGTACCTATGATCACCCTTACATTTAACCACTGTGGTGATACCTTTTGTGATACCTCGAAAGAGTTTGTAAATTTTTGTCTTGCTGGTATACTAGGTCTTTGACGTGAAGACCTGTAAAGGTTTCTTTTACTTTTATCACTAAACTTTTCTATGTACGTGAAGTTATAAGTATCGTCGTAGGAAATGTTAACGGTTCTATACCCCTGTTGGATTCACATGTATCTACCTACTCATCTATTTGTTTTACAATTCATGTATATATTGTATATTTAATAAGTTGGTGGTTTTTACCTTTAGGACTGTAGACACTGAATTCCCTACCCGGAATTCACATAATACAATTCACTTTTTTCAGTCTACCTCTTTCCACTTATTGTGTGTGAACGTGAATGTATACCTTATATTTGTTTGAGTCTATGTCTTTTATCTAGTCACCAACAGTCTCGACTTCTCACCGTTCCATCTACTTTACCCACTTCCACCACTTTTTTATGTTTGAATGTTAGTATTTGATTCAGCACCCCTAAATTATCTGTCATTTCCTAAGGACCCACCTCGTCACCACTTCTTAAACGGACGGTTACGTCCTCTGTGTCCTCTGCACCCAGTCCTTCTAGGGAGTCTCATCCTTTACCGTTTGGTGGGGTTATAAGAACGGATACCTGTCTCTTCAGACTGTCCGATGTCAGGTACCCCAGTGTCTCTCAGCCTGTGCTAACTTTTACGTACGTGTGTATGGTCTCATATGAATTTTTCTCTCGTGAAAATTAGTTTTCAACGATTCTATTATCTAGACTTTTCAAGAGTGATGTTGTTGTTGTTTTTGATACACATCACCACTATTTATCGATCTAAATACTACCACTAGTAAATAAATAAATATATATATATATACTTAGTAATGTAAGATGTGGACGTTGATTATATCAAGTCAGCGAGTCAGTACAGATTGAAAAACGCTGAGTTTACCTGACCTCGTGTCGTCCGAAGGGGTAGGAAGTAGTTGTAGACCTCGAACGAGTTTGAATACAGGTGACTCAACGACTACGGCAGGTTGGTAGAGTAGGAGACAGCAGGGGAAGAGGAGGGTGGAAGTTAAAAAGGATCGTAGTTCCAGAAAAGGTCTCAACCAAGAAGTGTAGTCCACCGGTTTGATAACCTCAAAGTTGAAGTCGTAGTCAGAAAGGTTACTTATAAGTCCTGGCTAAAGGAAGTCCTAACTGACCAAACTAGAAGAACGTCAGGTTTCCTGAGAGTTCTAAGAAGAGGTTGTGGTGTCAAGTTTTCGTAGTTAAGAAGTCGCGAGTCGAAAGAACTATGAGGTTCGAGTGTAAGTATTTACTGATGACCTTTTTGGTATCGAAACTGATCTGTCTAGAAACAGCCGTTTCATTACAGAGACGAAATTTATACGACAGATCCCACCAGTATCGAAAAGAAGGTTCCTCGTTCGTAGAAAATTAAAGTACCGACGTCAGTGGTAGACGTCACTAAAACCTCTCGGTTTTATATTTCAGACTGTGACAAAGGTGACAAAGGGGTAGATAAACGGTACTTGACCACTTTGGTCTACGGTACTAGAATCAAAAGGCTTACAACTTTAAATCCAGTTGAAAAAGTGAGAGGAGAAAGTGAAATAAAATCTTTTCCGTCTCCTTGGTCTCTAGTTTAACGGTTGTAGGCGACCTAGTACCTTTTTCGTTCTCTCAAGGTCTTTTTGTAGATAAAGACGAAATAACTGATACGGTTTCGGAAACCGACACACCTAGTGTTGTTTGACACCTTTTAAGACCTCTCTACCCTTATGGTCTGGTGGACTGGACGGAGAACTCTTTAGACATACGTCCAGTCCTTCATTTTCAATCTTGACCTGTACCTTGTTATCTGACCAAGGTTTATCCTTTTCTTCATACAATTCCGACATATAACAGTGGGATGAATAAATTGAAGATACGTCTCATGTAGTACTCTTTACGACCTGACCTTCTTTGTGTTTGACCTTAGTTCTAACGACCCTCTTTATAGTTATTGGAGTCTATCCTTCTACTGTGGTGGGAATACCGTCTTTCACTTCTCCTTGATATTTCGGAGAACTATTTTCACTTTCTCCTCTCACTTTTTCAACCGAATTTCGAGTTGTAAGTCTTTAGTTTCTAGTACCGTAGGTCAGTGTAGTGAAGTACCCTTTATCTACCCCTTTGTCACCTTTGTCATAGTCTGAAATAAAAAGACCCGAGGTTTTAGTGACTTCTACCACTCACGTCGGTACTTTAATTTTCAACGAATAAAAAACCTTCCTTTCGATACTAGTTGGATCTATCGTATAAGTTTTCGTCTCTCTAATGAAACAGCTGATTCCAGGCACATTAGTTCAGATACCAAAAAGGTCATCTGTACATACCTACACTCTCAACCTGACACTTCTTCCGTCTCGCGACTTCTTAACTACGAAAACTTGACACCACAACCTCTTCTGAGAACTCTCAGGGAACCTGACGTTCCTCTAGGTTGGTCAGGTAAGACTTCCTCTAGTCGGGACCCTAAAGAAACCTTCCTTACTACGATTTCGACTTTGAGGTCATGAAACCGGTGGAGTACGCTTCTCAACTGAGTAACCTTTTCTAAGACTACGACCCTCCCCAACCTCCGTCCTCCTCTTCCACTATTGTCTCCTACTCTACCGACCTACCGTAGTGACTGAGCTACCTACACTCAGACTCACTTGAGGCCCTCCACCACTACCTGTCCCTCCGGACCGCACGACGCTAAGTACCCCAACGTTTCTCAGACTATCCTGACTTTCTGACTTGACTTGACTTGACTTGAAAGTAATTCTCCAAGAAATTAAGAAGAAGTGAAAGACGGTACTCCTACCACAGTAGAAGTATACACTCCAATAACTATAAAGAGGGTCGTCAGAACTAAGGTCGAACACGAAGTAGGTCTGACCCTAAAACGTACTATATTAGACGTACAACAATTTATTCGTACCACTGTCCTATGTCGGAACTACATGAGGAAAGGACTAAACCTTGGTCATACAACATGGTACAGGTCAAGATTACAACGAAGAACTGGACGTATATCTAAACAGTCGTCCGTCCAGTCCACTAGACCATAAGGGTAGAGAGAGTCTTAAAAGGTGTCAAACAACACTATGTTGTCAGTTTCCGAGACCGTATAAGTTATTTCCTCTTCTTCTACTAAAAGACTTTGGGAGAACAAAAAACTACTAAGTTGTCTACAACCGCTAAACTAGAAACCAAGGAGACGGAAAAGATTAGGTTGAACTTGTAGACCTTCAAGTACCAAGTACATGAAACTGTTGACCGAACCTCTTAAAACTCCTAATGAAACGATCGCACACTCTACTCACGTAACACATCATCAAACTTGTAAGAAGTTGTAACGGAATTAAACCCTAACCTTACTTTTGACTGGAAAAGATCAGGACCCCGGTGATGATTTAAAAGGTTTAAACGACCGTATAAGTCACATCGTGAAAGTGTCGTAGTAGAAAGTCCTAAACTTTATCAAGGAGACCTTAAGATAGTGGAGGTGATCGAAACATCACTACGAAGGATTCCGAGTGAACTCAAGTGTAAGGTCCTACAGACTATGATCCACCCACTAGTGTGTAAGTACCAATAGACCCAGTAATTATAGAAAAACTTATCAAGAAGACACATAAGAACGGTGGAGAAGAATTATAGAAGACGAAGACAATTTAGATATGATAAAGACAGGAAATAACTCGGGTAGAAACGTGCTTTACAAGGGAACTATAGAGATTAAAAGAACTTCTCTGGAGATCAGAAAGGGTAAGACAACAAACGGAGATAAAGAAACGTAACTAGCGACTTCTTCCGAAAGAATAGAGAGGAACGATAAGAGACCTTGAGACGTAAGTTTACCCGAACAGAAAGGAAAAGAGGGAACGGAAGAGAAGAAAAGAATCGATAAACATTCCGGAGGAGTCTGTTGGTAAAACGGAAAAACGTAAAGAGAAAGAACGACTACCGAACTAGGGACGGAGGACATG
This sequence comes from Capra ibex, assembly GCA_006410555.1. Lineage (NCBI taxonomy): Eukaryota > Metazoa > Chordata > Mammalia > Artiodactyla > Bovidae > Capra > Capra ibex. Next base: position 53,178,182 of record SJYO01052474.1, on the reverse strand, counting down.
TTACAGTACTTGGAGGTTGGTATCAAGAAGTTCGTGAGACAGATAGTCTAGATTAGGGAACTTAGATAAAGAGTAAAGGTGACATATTAACATTCCCCAAACTATATCTAGTATGGACTTACCAGATCACCAAAAGGGATGAAAGAAGTTAAATTCAGACTTAAACCGTTATTCCTCAAGTACTAGACTCGGTGTCAGTCGATGCTCAGAAAAAAAAAAAAAAAAAAACGACTGACATATCTCGAAGAGGTAGAAACCAATGTTTCTTGTATTAGACTAAAACATAACTGGTAGACCACTACAGGTACACATCTCAGAAGAGAACATAACAACCTTCTCCCACAAACGATACTGATCACAAAAGACAACCATTATAAGACAATCGAAAATGGGACGAAGTAAAACATGAGGTTCCGGTTTAAACGACCAATGAAGTCCATAGAAAACTGAAGGATGAAAACGTAAGATTAGGGGATATTACTTCTCTATAGGAAAAACCCACAATCAAGATCTTCCAGAACATCCAGAAATATCTTGCCGAGTTGAAGTCGAAGAAGTCGTAATGACCAATCCTGTATCTGAACCTAATGACACTATAACTTACCAAACGGAACCTTTACTTGTCTCTATGGGTTCTTGAGGTAAAGTCTGAAAACAACTGATATTCCCGATGAGATAAAAAAGATTCCCTAAGAACGTGTGTCATCAACTATATTACCAGTAGACTCAATTTAAACGGGTAAGGTCAGGTAAAATCAAGTGCTAAGGATTTTACAACGACAAGTTAGAGGACAAACTAGTGAAGGTTAAACTGAACTAAGAAAAAAAAGGATTAATTATTATTACAAAAAATTTATATTTAAATAAATAAAATTAACCTCCAATTAACGAAATGTTATAACATAACCAAAACGGTATGTAGTTGTACTTAGGTGGTGTCCATATGTGTACAAGGGGTAGGACTTGGGGAGAAGGAGGAGGGAGGGGCATGGTAGGGAGACCCAGAAGAGTCACGTGGTTAGGGTATTACTCCACCTACTTTGACCTCGGATAATATGTCTTACTTCATTCGGTCTTTCTTTTTGTGGTTATGTCATATGATTGCGTATATATACCTTAAATCTTTCTACCATTACTGAATTAAGAACTTGGATTGTAAAGTCCAAGAATACATTGTAACAAGAAATCTCTTAGTCTGAAATAAAAATAGTGGTCAGTGTAAGTGTCACCTGCGACAAAAACGAAACCGGAACAGAGAAGTAAGAAACACCTTAATAAAGAGGTGAAGAGGTCATCATATAACCCGTGGATGGCTGGACCCTTCAAGTAGAAAGTCACAGCATAGAAAAACGGAAAAATATAAGAAGTACCCCAAGAGTTCCGTTCTTATGACTTCACCAAACGGTAAGGGAAGAGGTCATCTGTTGTAAAACAGTCTTGAGAGGTGGTACTGGGAAGGTAGAACCCACCGGGATGTGTCGTACCGAGTAAGTAACTCAATCACCAAGAACACTAGTCTAACCAAGTAAAAGACACTAACACCAAAGTAAGTCGGACTGGAGACTCCCTATTGCTATTCTCCGAATAACTTCGAAAGACTACCCTCTCTAACTGACTCCCTCTTTGACCCAGAACAAGACTACCACCCCGGTACGTACCATTTAGAAATAAGGTTAAAAGAAAACTACCTACCCCGACACAAGAGAGGGACAACAACCTGGACTCTGGTTTGTTACCACCTCCATTACTTCTTTTACCGCTGGAGGAAGTTTTCCAGGGTATGTGCGTGACGGCGTGAGTCACTGGGGTTGGGACGTCGTCCGGTGGTGACTGGGTGCGGAAACGGCCTCTGAGGACTTGTACGTATCCGTTCAGACCAGTCAGAGAACACCCCAGTGACGAGGAAAGAGGATCCAGATTATATTATGTCTGGGTCTTTTTTGATTATATTACAATACAGTATATATTACAATACGGTTATATTACGATACAGTTAATATAGGGTTAATTTTTACTGAACTAATAAATGTTATTTCGTATACAAGTGATTCGGAAATGAAACACGGTCCGGGACTTGATTCCGGAACTATGTTAAATAAAAGAAATTAGGGACGACGACGACGATTCAACGCTGGGGTATCTGTCTTCGGGTGGTCCGAGGGGGTAGGGACCCTAAGAGGTCCGTTCTTGTGACCTCACCCAACGGTAAAGGAAGAGGTTACGTACTTTCACTTTTCACTTTCCCTTCAGCGAGTTAGTACAGGCTGAGAATCCTTGGGGTACCTGACGTCGGGTTGTCCGAGGCGGTAGGTACCCTAAAAGGTCCGTTCTCATGACCTCACCCCACGGTAACGGAAGAGGCGAAATTAGGGATATGTCAGGATATTAAGTCAATGATTTTACGAGGGATAAAATAATGAACCTTTGACTCCGAATACCTTTGATTGGGTATACGGATGTCAATGAGTTGATCTTTCTCGTCTCATACGTTTTCCGTCAAACTAAGGTCTGAAACTCGTATGTTGGAAACCTTTTGTGACGGAATAAACAAACTTTATTATTGCGTTTGTATAAAAATATCAGGTTAAGAAATAGAAGGGGTAAATGTATGAAAAAAGTTAAAAATAAACTCAGATCCTTATACTTGATAAGGTGTACTGCTCTCTCCTATGACTCTTTATAATACACGGTAGTCAGTGTAACAAAGGTTTCCTTCGTATTCATAAATGTTGAAATATTCGTAGGAGTATGGATATAATTTATATCTTTTTTTATGAAGTACTTAAGATTAATTTAAGTTTCTTATCTTTGAATTTGAACTTAACGGTAGAAGGTTATCAATCGGTAAAGGAGGTTACTCATAAAGATTGTATTCATTAAAATAAAAATTCACTATACAGAATTTAAGTAAACCGTTTACGTTTTATTTTTTGGTATTAAAAATCCAAAGGAATCGTGTAGGAAGATGTCATTTTAAATGGAGGAAAATTTCAGAAGGATTAAAGATTAAGGGTTGTATTAAAACCTTTAACACCGACACAGTACAACAAACTTAAATTTTTCAATATTACGTCGTTTTTTACAGACTTCAACGATTCGTCACTTAATTTCATGAGAAGTCCTCCTCTGTTATTCTTTGAATTTTCTAGTCAATACAGATGTCCCCCATTTGACAGGAACTTTCTTTATTTCCTTCGTATTTCTCCTTAAATATTATATAGAGAACCCAAGTTGTTATAATTAAACAGAATTGGTAGAAACTTCAGGACTGGTGTCACTATGGAAGGATCCACGTAAAATTAATCGTACTATGACAGAGTTATTCGATGGGTCTTAAGTCTTCTCTTATTTAGTAATAGAGTTTTCGTAAACAGTATCTTATATAACGTTGTACTTTACTTATTTAACCAAAGGTATACTCTCGTCTTTCAGATCTTAACTTTTTTTAATCTTTTAATAAAGGTAGTACCAAGTGTTATGGGAGTTATTAAAAATTATGTATAGTATAAAACCCCTTTTACGTAAAATACTCTTGTCCACCCTGTTCATAAAAGGATAATCACAGAGTTACCATCTCTAAAATATATTTATATTCCAAAAGTTGTAGTGTTCACAGAAAGTGGAGGTTTTCAGGGTAGAAAAAGTAGTAAAATTCATAACTTAGTAGGAGTGAACACTTATTCGGTAGACGATCTTCGTTATTAAAATCCTTGCTACAGGGTTTTGTCGAAGGGTATCTATCGACAACCGTCGAGACCGTAAACCCTCGTATTAGGAAAATTTAACTTTAGACGGGAGTGTCCATGTCCAAAGGTCTAGGAGTCTCACAGTACTCAAGATATATAAGCACTCCTTCCAGTTTAAATGTTTTTTCCTGTAAATTCGACTTTAAATCGACTAAAAGAAAGAGTCAACACAGTAATTTAAAATTTAATATTTATTAGTTCTTACACGACTCTAAGAATTACTTTTAGGTTGTAAGTAGAAACCTTTAAAATTGTAGGTACTAAGTACTCTTTACTTACCGCATATAAAGGATTTAGTACCTACTCATTAGACAGAAGAAATGTGAATGTGAAACGGAAAGTCGTACTAGAAGTGTGGAGGAAACAACGTTATGTGTAAATTTTAAGAACTATACAGGAATTGTGACTTACAGAACCAGTTTCCTCGTAACATGTCTCACCTTGTTTATAGGATCTGACTTTGTGAAGTCAAATAAGTCTTGTAAAAGTAAATTTTTATAGTAATTTCTGTTGTTAGGTAGGTCTTCGTTTCTATTATGAGTTCCTCCTATATTAAAGTAGTCAGAGAATCAAAAACCAAGAATCTACTTGACGAAGGAAATTACGATTGTGTTTAGTACATTTTCTTTTTTTAAACACAATGGTATTTTATTTTACTTAATATTACCGACATCTTAAGAAGATGTATATAAGTGAAGTACGAAACGATAGAAACATCGTTCTTGTTCAATTTGACTATACATTATACTTTTGAATGTATCTTTTTTCGAAATCTTTCGGGTTTACAGTGATGACATTTATATCACCCTTTTAAAAATAGATTAAGACTAAAAAATTTGATACTTAACTGTCATATAAATTTCTACAAAATAGATAAGAAATATCTAATGTCTTTGTACTTTTGTTAGACGTACATTATTTAAATAACAAAAGATATCGGTCTCTGAAGGACTTATAAATACAAGAATCTTATCGTAATTTTTCAAAATTGAATGCATAATGTGTGTAGTTAAAAAGAAAAGTGCTTATTAGAAATCGAATTATTTGATACATATACACGTACGATTCGGTGAAGTCAGCACAGGCTGAGAAACACTTGGACACCTAACATCAGGAGGTCCAGGGACGACCGAGGAGACAGGCACTCTAAGAGGTCAGTTCTTGTGACCCCACCCGACGGTACGGAGGAGGTCCCCTAGAAGGGTTGGGCCCCTGACTTGGACACAGAGAGTGTACAGGACGTAACCGTCTACCTAAGAAATGGTAATTACGGTGGACTCAGATATTGATATATAAAAATGTTAGAAGTTGAGAAACGCTGGGGTTCCTGATATGTCAGGTACCTTAAGAGGTCCGGTCTTATGACCTCACCCATCGGAAAGGGAAGAGATCCCCTAGGAGGGTTGGGTCCCTAACTTGGGTCCAGAGGGTGTAACGTCCGTCTAAGAAATGGTCAACTCGATGTTCCCTTCGGGTTCTTATGACCTCACCCATCGGATAGGGAAGAGGTCCCCTAGAAGGGTTGGGTCCTCAGCTTGGTCCCAAAGGACGTAACGTCCACCTAAGAAACGGTTGTCTCGATAGCCCCTTCGGGAACCCAAAAATTATTGATGAGTATTTAGTAAAGTTAACTTATGGAGTTTTTAGATCTCTCTATTATATTTTAGAAAATATAGTAGACCATCTTCTTCAGTAAAAGAAGAGGATCATAAGGACTAAACGAATAATGTAACCCGTATATAACCTATAAATGGGAAAACGTACATGACTCTTCTTATAGAAGATCGAAGGGAGGAGTAGGAGTAAGTAAGTACTAGGACCTTTTAATCACTAAATCGTTAACTAAAATTCTCCTTTTTTCATAACACCCAGTCGGAAACGAGAAAGAAAATCTATTAGACATGAGTCACACTTCTTGTGTTCGTTAGAAACAAGGGGATAAACAGGTCGAAGGTCACTTTCTGGGAAATAGACGTTCCATTTTTCGTACGACGGAACATATTCATTAAAGATAAATGGATACTTCTTATTTTTCTTTGACTTAAGTATTTCGTCTATACACCACAAGGTAAATGTAAGGAAGACATTGATTAAAGAGTCAATCATACCTGGAGTCCTTTTTTTTTTTTCGAAACGTTTAGTGGTTCTAAAGGAATTTCGTTTTTAAAGATTCTTCCATATTTATTCTATTAAGGAACCACCGAGTCGACCATTTCTTAGACGGACATTACTCGCTCTGGATCCAAACTAGGGACCCAACCCTTCTAGGGGACCTCTTCCCTTGTCGATAAGTGAGGTCATAAGACCGGACCTCTTAAGGTACCTGACATGTCAGGTGTCCCGGAGTTTCTCAGCCTGTGTTGACTCGCTTAAACCCAGGTACCCATCATGCTAATTCTAACCCTAATGGAAAGTCTTCCTTCATATTAACTGATTTAAATCCGTGTTAATTAGTCAATGGAATTTTTTTTTCAGTCCAGGGTAACTTTTATTTGTAATATGGTAATAGAACTAGTAAATCAAGTGAAAAGAAACTCTTAATTTTTTACGGGATATATACGGATAAATAACAATCATTAGAAACAAAAACAAGTCAACGGGTCAACACAGGGTGAGAAACACTGGGGTACCTGACGTCGTGTCGTCCGGAGAGACAGGGAGTGGTAAAGGACTTCAAACACATTCAAGTACAGGTAACGTAACCACTACGATAGGTCGGTAGAGTAGGAGACTACGACAGAAGAGGAAACCGGGAGTTAGGAAGGGTCGTACTCCCTGAAAAGGTTACTCACTCGACAAACGTAGTCTACTGGTTTTATGACCTCGAAGTTGAAGTCGTAGTCAGGAAGGTTACTCATAAGTCACAACTAAAGGGAATTCTAACTGACCAAACCAGAGGAACGACTGGTTCCCTGAGAGTCCTCAAGTCGGAAGTGTCGACACGTACTGGTGATCCTTCGGGTATCGGAACTGACATGTCGGGAAACAACCGTCTCATTCCAGAGACGAAAAGTTGTGTGATTCAGACAGTATCGAAAGAACGGTTCTTCGTTTACAGAAGACTAGAGTACCGACGTCAGTGGTAGGTACCACTGAGATCTCGGTTCTTTTCCTTTAGACAGTCATGAAGAGGGAAAAGGGAAGGGACGGTACTTCATTACCCCAGCCTACGGTACTAGAATAAACAAAAATTATAAAACAAAATTCAACCGAGAAAGAGAGAGGAGGAAGTGTGAATGGTTCTCCGAGAAATCAAGGAGAGCGAAAGACGGTAGTCTCACTATAGTAGGAGTATAGACTCCAACAACTACAAAGAGGGTGGATAGAACTAAGGTCGAACATTGAGTAGTTCGGACCGTAAAGAGTACTACACAAGTCGTATATATAATTTGTTTATTCCACTGTCGTTAAAAAACAAACGAAAGAATTAGAACTTGGTAAATCAACAAAGTATGTCCTAAGATTGATAACGACAAACTGGTCGTATGTCCGAAGAGTCCTCTGTCCATTTTTCCAGACCATAAAAGTATAGAAATTCTCGAAAGGTGTCAAGTAATACTAGGTGTGTCAGTTTCCGAAACCACATCGACTACTTTATTCCCATAAAAAAAAAGAATTAAGAGATCGAAAGAGATACTAGGTCGTTTATAACCGTTAAACTAGAGACCAAGGAGAAGGAAAAGATTTGTCGAACCTGTAGACTTTCAAGAACCAAGTGTATTACGACTTCGGATCGTACGTTCTAAAATTTGTACTGGAATAATCGTACCCTCTACTCATGTTGACAGACTACCTATCATGTAAGAAATCATGATGGGAAGAACCCTTAACTCTAATTAGAAATGTTCGTATGAATATTATCACTTACAACCTCTTTTAATCCTTTATCCAAATTTTGTAATCATTCATTTTTCTTCTATTAAACAAATTCAATTTTTACTAACCAAGAATGAAACCCAGATCAGTACAATGTTTAAAAGTATGTACAATGAACTAAAGTATAAAAATTTTAAATTGTTCTATATTGATATTTATAATAGACTTAGAATTCTTTTACCTATTATAATAAATTTCTCTGAGTTTGGTTATTACCGTATACTGAAATTACAACTTTTATTTTGTCCGATGTTAACTTTTATTTTTCCATTTCAGTTGTACTTAAAGACTAATTTATTTTATAGTTACTATAAGTTACTTTAAATAAAATTTTTCATACGAGAATAAAGACTTTTTGAATTTTGGTGAGTTATTTTAATTATTATAAATACGTAGATATAGACTTCTTAAAATTCAGTGAGTTACTTCATATAAATATTATTTATTGTAAATTCTGGAATTATTAAAAGTACACCATCGATCAGAGTGTTATACCAGAAGAGTGACTTATATGGAGAAACTCAAGTGTATTAACGCACCATAAGAAGTGATCTTAGACCCGACCGGGACACGAATAAAAATTAGTTATCTAGTGTCACTTCGACCAAGTATTACTCTCAACCCTGAGAACCTTGTGAACGACAACAGTAAATCGGAGTGTCTAGGATGGGTGTTAAAAGACGATTTTCGGGTCTGGTCTGCCCAGAGCATCAGATTTCAGGTGTATCAGTGTATCGTGTCCGACTCTAGTCTCGGTTGTTGTTCATAATCAAAAGTCATTACACTCACCCATGTAGAACCTGTAAGTCAACTTAATTTGGAAATTACAGGGTCAATAGGCTGTCGTCGACGGACTCTCTTGTGTCACGAGTCCACTTCAGTCAGTTCGGTGGGTTGGCACTCTCTGTTACGAAACGAATTACAATAAAAATCGATCATTCCAAAGTCTACTAAACAATATCTTGTCTTTACTGACCTTCTCTTTAGTCATGGATCTCGCCCCACTATGTTAACTTTTTCTTTTTGTTTTTTTGTTGTTGGAAATATACTGAAAGTAAAATCCTAACCTATCGATTACCTCCGGACTTCCCGTACCTCCCCTAATAAAAGTTACCTTATTATTAATACCTTCGACGTTCCTGTCATTCTTTAAAACAAAATCTTAGACATTCTTTACAATGAGTACGGTATGTTCTCTCCTTAAATCTTTTTACAACGAACCCTATTTTATCTTTTATATAATTTATTTGACCATATAAACCGATTCTCAAGGTGAGTCAACGTTCGTGATTGGTCAAAAGAAATCGACGCATACTATCCCTATAAATCTTTATTCGATTTTTAACAAGGTAAAAGTTCATTTTAAATCTCCTTCATTTTTCTTCAGTCCTTAAAGAGTCAAATTTTTTTTTTTACGTAGTAAAAGAGTCGGAGAGAGTTACCTTTTTCCGAGAGTCTCATTTTTTTTTTTTTTTTTTTTTTACGGGGACCCTATTTCTGGTAGAGTTGTCGTACTGACATCTTTGGAAACAATTCTGAAGTCTTTCTAAATTCCTGATAGAGTATCTTGAAGAATTATAAATTTTAATGAAAATTCTTAAAATTCTCGTAACGAGGTTGTGTAGGACTGTTCCTTTCTAGGACTCAATTTCGTTATCTATCGGTGTCGAAAACAGATTACTCACTTAAGATACTATAAGTATCCTTTTGGTATTCCCGAGAGTTCTCATGTCATAAACTCCTGTATGACAATCGAACGCGGTTTTATCCCTTTCAAGTTTTGCTTAAGTTGGGAAACCCAAGACTGGATATATATCCATCCTTAGTCCGATTCTTTCCGTGTGTCGACGTTTAAAGAACATTTTTCCCTTCCATAATTTTTCATTTTCTCTTTCACCTCAGTTCTCAGGTCTCTCATCTTAATTCTCGGATCTATATTTATTGTTGGCAGATCTTCTACACCTCTCATTGAATATCCCTTGTTATGACTCTAGATTGGTTACTTTACCACTGTCCGTGACCGACCTAAACTCTGAACGATACATATCCAATAACGATACACGAGAGTAAGGGTGGTAAGAACCTATTCTTACTGATAACTTAAATGGGACAAGGATGTAGTGTGGTGACATACAGAAAAGTAACTCTATTTACGTCTAACTCTCTTTATTATAAGGTCTTTATTACATCGTCTTTGGTAAAAACATTTCTGACTTATTAACGGGGATATGGGACTGGGAACCTTGGATACTTGTACAATAGAATAATGTACCGTTTTCCCTGAAGTGTCTACTTGTACTCAAAATTTTACCTCTTTAATAGGACCTAATAGTACCACTCGGGTTCCCTTAGTGTTCCAAAGAATATTTTCCCTCCGGCCTTCAGCCCCTTTTTTCTGTACTACGGTGACTAAATTTCTATTCATTCCTTGGTGTCCAGTTCCTTGCGTTTACCAGAAATGTTCGACCTTTCCGTTTTTTATTTATTTATTTAAACGGGGTTTTGGAGTTCTTCCCTATACGAGGAAGGTTGTGGAACCAACATCTAAAAATTAGTAGTATAGGTTCTCCTTTTTGTAAACACAACAAAATTCGGTAATTTAAACATCACTAAACAATGTCATTGGTAGGAATATGAGGACGGGACGGGATTGGGTACCTAACGTCGGACAAAGTCGACGAAGACAGAGGACTCGAGTCATCCCACCGTCCTCAGACGAACCCGAGATTTGACGACAGGTACCAGTTGTATGGGAGTCTATTCCTCGATGTCAAGGATACCAGGAGTGATGGAATCAAAGGGAAGAGAGTATCTAACGTAAGCACTCGACTTTTTACTAGGAGGAGATACAATAAGTCAAAATACCAAGAAGTGTAACTTTGTCGATCAGATCATGATTATTGAGACAGAGACGGTTTTCGTTTTCCGTAAAAATGAAGATTTACTTGTAATTCAGATAAAAATTTGAATTCAAAGAGATTCATAACACTAAGTTAAATCCTTTATTAATTCCGTATTATTTAGAAGGACAGGTCCTTTTATAATGCAAAAATATATAAAAAAAATTTTAACCTCAATGGTGAATTGCCAGAACTAGATAGTCCGTCATACCATTTTCGTTTTATATGTTAGGTATATTGTTACCACATAAAATGTCCACTCCTTAATCTTCTATCGTGTATAGACTTTAAAGATTTTCGTGACCGAAACTTTGATACAAAAGAAGTGTAGGTCGGAGTTGTTCAATAATTGATACTGGAATCCGTGTAATGAAAAGTAAAAACACATGAAGTCAAGGGAGTAAACATTTTTCCTGTACTATAATAATAGGTTGAGTATCTTGACGACTCTTCTAATTAAATTTGTTATTCACGAATATTATGGTAGATGGAATTCTTTCATAGTTATTACAATGAACGATAACAAATCAGTGATTCAGTACAGACAAATCAGTGATTCAGTACAGACTGAGACGGTGGGGTGCCCGACGGTCCGAGGAGACAGGTACCCTAAAAAAGTCCACTCTTATGACCTCACCTAACGATAAAGGAGGAGATCCCCTAGAGGGACTCGGTTCCTAGTTTATGTGTGGACATAGAGGACCTAACGTCTACCTAAGAAATGGGTAACTCGATAGTACCTTCGGGTTTACAATCGATAATGTCCATATAAAGTCTAAGTTTAGGTTCAGAATATACTATGGTTTCAGAGTATGAATTGGTAAACGGTGATATACAACAGAAATATATGAGACAAGGGACCTAACAAAGTTAAAAACAACGGTAACATTTTTCGTGGACTGAAAAATATTAAGGTAAAATAGGGTTGACCGATACATCTTTTATATATATACAATGTTAATCTTTGGAAGGATTTTAGATAATAAAGTTTATCGAAAGAATAACTTAAGGAATTCAAAGGACCCGTTCGTTAATGTATTATGTGTTGGTTATTATTAGGAGAAGTTTAAGAATACAAAATAAAGAAAAAGGATTCATAACTTTACTAATTTTGAAGTCTTGTGACAAATTATCTACACTATTATTTCTCGTATAAAGAAATCGAGGACTGAAATTAGTTCTACTTATTAAAAAGTGACAACTTATACTGGTCTAAAAATAAAACTTCATTTATAAAATTAGTGTAGAAATACAGTACAAATTTCACGTAAATTGAAAAGGGTATATTAGTTTTTGTTACGAATTTAATTGAATAAGGGATGTATAAAACTCCCTTAACTTAGTGTACTTAAACTAATAAAGTTAAACTAATTTATTTCACTTATTTCAAAAAGTTATAATAGAATCACTTAACAGAATACATGACAAATATAACAGTAGTGGTAAGTCATTTGTGTATTTTGTGTAATTATTGTTATTAGTAATTTGTAATGTGGGAAAACTATCGAGTTCTTAAGAAGATTTGTAAAACTATGAGCAAAACAAATTAAAAATGTTCTCAGGATACTTAACCCCTGATAAGATCAGATGTAAAATATCGACTTATTTAGTTTCACGTTCACCGATATTTAGAACGGTCTGAAATGAGTGGACCCTTAATATGGTAAACCTTAAACTCGATTAGTACACTAATACCTTGAACTCACAAAATTATAAAGTAAATGAATTAAAACTAACGGGTTCATCGTCACTCGATTCGATCAGAGTCCTTCCGATTCAGATTTAAGAAAACGTTTTACGAAGGGTCAATATAGACATAGAGATTCTTCCTGAGAGTGTGTAAATGAAGTTACTGAGACCACAAAAGTCAATGATACGTTACAAATGAGACAAGAAAGAAGAAAGAGAGTAAAACAATGGTTTTGGTAATCTTTTTTTGTCTAAAACAAATTTGAGTTGTCTAACTTGGATATACACATGAACATGAGAGAGACATACTCTCTACAGTTGTATTTTAACCTTCGATTTTACCTTTTCACCATTGACTAATTTGTTTGGTCTTCCTTCATTTTTAGACTAATTGATATCATCCACCGTCAGTCCACACTTCACAAACACACTTCAGTCCACACCACACACACACACACACACACACACACACATACACACACACACACACACACACACCATCTCTTCCTCACCTTGACCTCAACTTTCGGTCTTAACCTCTTTACAGATAAATCAAGAAACCGGGTAAAAAACTAACCCAGCAAATAAAAAGACCTTAACTAGACGTATTCAACGAACGCACAAAAACTCTAATCAACAAACAGTGAACGAAGTAAATGATAATAAAAGAGGGTAAGACTTCCGACAGAAAAGTGGAACGAATATAAAAGGAAACAACACGTCTTCGAAAATTAAAATTAATCTAGGGTAAACAAATAAAAACGAAAATAAAGGTCATAAGACCCTCCACCTAGTATCTCCTAGGACGACACTAAATACAGCCTCTCACAAAACGGATACAAGAGGAGATCCTCAAAATATCAAAGACCAGAATGTAAATCTAGAAATTAGGTAAAACTCAAATAAAAACACA
>SJYO01052474.1:53088921-53164931 GCA_006410555.1 Capra ibex | reverse complement strand
TTTTTCTTAAGTAAACTTAGTCAAGACTACTCTACCTACTTTGACCTCGGCTAATATGTCTCACTTCATTCGGTCTTTCTTTTTGTGGTTATGTCATATGATTGTGTATATATACCTTAAATCCTTCTACCGTTACTACTGGGACATACGTTCTGTCGTTTTTTCTGTGTCTACACATATTGCCTGAAAACCTGAGTCTCCCTCTCCCTCTCCCACCCTACTAAACCCTCCTACCGTAACATTGTACATATGATAGTACATTCTTAGCTTAGCGGTCAGATACAGGGTGCGTCCTATGTCGTACGGACCCCGACCACGTGCCACTACTGGGTCTCTCTTCAATACCCCTCCCTCCACCCTCCCCCCAAGTACAAACCCTTGCGTACATGTGGGCACCACCTAAGTACAGTTACATACCGTTTTGGTTATGTCATAACATTTCATTTTATTTCATTTTTATTTTTATTTCTTTCGGTCTTAACTACGTCTTTTAAGGTCTTTCCGAAGTTCCTATTCCTGACATTCTCGAAGATCCCAAATATTGAGAACCTTTCAGATCCTTTGGATTTTTAACTTTATGAACAAAAACCAAATCTGAAGGAAGACAACACAAACGTTTAACTTTAATAACCCAAACCAAGTGATGGGTAAGAGGATATGAGTGAAGAAAATAACAGACTACACATGAGGAACGTGACGAGAAAAGGGTGATAACATTAGTCTGGAATACACGTCATAGACTCAAGTCCTCAATTCCAATTTTTCACCGGATGGCTGAACGAAAAAGAGATAGTAGGACGAAGAACGGATTCGTTTTGTTTTGTTTTAGGTTTATTCATAAAGTCAAATGGATCAAATGATTACCCGAAAGGACCACCGAGTCTGTCATTTCTTAGACAGACGTTACGTCCTCTGGGTCCAAGATAGGGACTCAGTGTTTCTGGTGGACCTCTTCCCTTACCGATGGGTGAAGTCATAAAAACGGACCTCTTAGGTCAAATAATTTCTGATATAAGTACCCTTTCAGAGAGCATTTTTAGAGTGTCTAATAAGAAAACTAATGAAAAACAGAAGGTCCGTACATTCAGGGAGACTTTAAGAATTTTTCACTGGTATTCTTACGGTTTCTGATTTAAGTTCTTAAGTTTATGACAGTAGACGAAAGGAAAGGATAAACTACGGGTCGTTATATCTTAATAGGTATCATAAGTGCATATTAAAATAATAAAAGACTTAGATGTTAATACAGGGAAAAAAGTATTAATTAAAACACAAACCAACAAGTAGAAAAACGTTCTAACCAGATCATCTTTACGGATAAAATAAGAAAAAAAAGAAAGTTCTTGTTGTCTACCATAAATAATTAGTGAAGATAAGTTGATGAACTACAAAGTATTATGTAATAACGAAATTATAATTAATTACGTAACAAAATAATAAGGGGTTATAAATTTCAATATACTAATCGGTAAAATGAGCGGAAGACAGAAAAATCATTACTTACGTAAACAAGGATTCTAAATGGAAACTAATGACGACAAGAATGAGACGTTGGTGACAACTTGGGTAGGAGAATAAAATTTCAGTTTCTTTTGTAAAAAATGGTTGTTAAATAAAAATCAGTATAGTCTTTATACTGATTGTAGATAGGATAATGAAATCGTTAAAAACTTTATAAAAGGAAGTTGTACTGAATACGAAACCATGTTATAACATTAGTCAGGTAAGATGAAGAATCATAATTGTTCTGTTAAAAGGTTTTTATAGTAAATACTATGTTGTGACGGAACCATGAAAAATTATAAACCGAGAAACAGGTTTTAAAAAATCTTCCGACATATTAGGTTAGATATTTTGTTTCAACACATGAAATGTACTCTAGGTCTATTGTTTATGTTAAAAGAGTGAGTTATTCACAATAATCTTAGAGGTTGATGTCATTATTCTCCTCACACATGATTTAGTCAATTTTTGTAAATCTCAGTCTTACTGAGTCCATATGAAACCCCAGGAAGAATGGATAGACAAGGAAGGTAGTAAACCTGGTCCGTAAGATGGATGAACTATCTGGTTCCTAAAAGTTGTGTCTCACATCGAAATGTGAAACATATGTGTGTCTCACATCACACACGACTTAACGAGTTAACACAGACTGAGAAATACTATGGTACTTGATGTCAGGTGGTCCGAGGAGACAGGTACCCCTAAGAGGTCCGTTCTTATTGAGTTCACCCAACGCACGGGAGAAGATCCTCTAGAAGGATTGGGTCTCTAACTTGGGTCAAGAGGGCGTAACGTCTGTCTCAGAAATGATAGATTCGGTGGTTCCTCCGGGTAATCAATTCAAGTCAAGTCGAGTCAGTGAGTCAGCACAGACTGAGAAACGCTGGGGTACTTAGCGTCGTGCGGTCCGGAGGGACAGGTAGTGGTTGAGGGGCTCAAGTGAGTCTGTACAGGTAACTCAGTCACTACGGTAGGTCGGTAGGGTAGGAGACAGTAGGGGAAGAGGAGGACGGGGGTTGGGGAGGGTCGTAGTCTCAGAAAAGGTTACTCAGTTGAGAAACGTACTCCACCGGTTTCATGACCTCAAAGTCGAAATCGTAGTAAGGAAGGTTTCTTTAGGGTCCCGACTAGAAGTCTTACCTAACCAACCTAGAGGAACGTCAGGTTCCCTGAGAGTTCTCAGAAGAGGTTGTGGTGTCAAGTTTTCGTAGTTAAGAAGCCGTGAATCGGAAGAAGTGTCAGGTTGAGAGTGTAGGTATGTACTGATGACCTTTTTGGTATCGGAACTTATCTGACTGGAATCAGTCGTTTCATTACAGAGAAACCAGTATGAAAAGGAGGTTCCTGATTCGTAGAAAATTAAAGTACCGACGTCAGTGGTAGACGTCACTAAAACCTCGGGGGGTTTTTATTTCAGACTGTGACAAAGGTGACAAAGGGGTAGATAAAGGGTACTTCACTACCCTAGTCTACGGTACTAGAAGCAAATGACTTACAACTCGAAATTCGGTTGAAAAAGTGAGAGGTGCAAGTGAAAGTAGTTCTCCGAAAAATCAAGGAGAAGTGAAAGACGGTATTCCCACCACAGTAGCCGTATAGACTCCAATAACTATAAAGAAGGCCGTTAGAACTAAGGTCGAACACAAAGAAGGTCAGGACTCAAAGAGTACTACATGAGACGTATATTCAATTTATTCGTCCCACTGTTATTTGTCGGAACTGCATGAGGAAAAGGATAGACTTTGGTCAGACAACAAGGTACAGGTCAAGATTGACAACGAAAGACTGGACGTATGTTTAAAGAGTTCTCCGTTCCAGTCCACCAGACCATAAGGGTAGAGAAAGTCTTAACAGGTGTCAACTAACACTAGGTGTGTCAGTTTCCGAAACCGTATCAGTTATTTCGTCTTTATGTACAAAAAAGACCTTGAGAGAACGAAAAAGGTACTAGGTCCCCTACAACCGTTAAGCTAGACAACAAGGAGACGGAAAAGATTTTGGTCGAACTTGTAGTCCCTCAAGTACCAAGTGCATAACGACTTCGGACCGAACCTCTTAAAACTCGTAATGAAATGATCGTACACTTTACTCACGTTAACACGCTATCAAACTCGTAAGAAACCGTAACGGAAAGGAACCCTAAAAAACATGTCAAGAAGACACATAAGAAAGGTGGAGAATTATATAAGACGAAGACAATTCAGGCATGGTAAAAACAGGAAATAGTTCGGGTAGAAACGTACTTTACGAGGGAACCATAGAGATTAAAAGATTAAAAGAACTCCTCTAGAGATCAGAAAGGGTAAGACAAGAAAAGGAGATAAAGAAACGTGACTAGCGACTTCTTCCGAAAGAATAGAGAAGAACGATAAGAAACCTTGAGACGTAAGTCTACGAATATAGAAAGGAAAAGAGGAAACAAAAATCGGAGAGAAGAAAAGTGTCGATAAACATTCCGGAGGGGTCTGTCGGTAAAACGAAAAAACGTAAAGAAAAGGTACCCCTACCAGAACTAGGGACAGAGGACATGTTACAGTACTTGGAGTAAGGTATCAAGTGGTCCGTGAGATAGATAGTCTAGATCCGGGAATTTAGATAAAGAGTGAAGGTGACATATTGGTATTCCCTAAACTAAATCCAGTATGGACTTACCAGATCACCAAAAGGGATGAAAGAAGTTAAATTCAGACTTAAACCATTATTCCTCAAGTACTAGACTCGGTGTCAGTCGAGGACCAGAACAGAAACGACTGATATATCTCGAAGAGGTATAAACCGACGTTTCGGGGAATCTTATAAAATTTACTAAGATTACTCCTTGAAAGTTTGTCCTGTGCAAAGTTCGGGTTGGATTCCGATTAATTTATTCTTAAGTATTAATCAAGGAATCTATAAGATAACTTCTTGGTCTCAATTCATAGTAACAATATCCGAAACCAACCATCCGAAGTTTGATCATTGATATAAGAGATCATGTTTTACATAATTGGCTATAAGTTTGTTTTTTGAAACGTATATCTTTATTCGTGTGTGTATATATATATATAGATATACACACACATACAGATACATACCTACTACACTATAATATACCATCATTTTCTTCTGTTTTTCTCATGATACTCAAGTAATACTAGCTTTGTCACTTCTTTACTCTACTCCATTAAAACTACTCTTTTATTCGAGGATCATTTCGACTTATAGAGTTATTTTGGTCTCATAAAGTTAATCTTTAAACGATGACACGTTTGGAGACCCTCATTATTATACACTGTAATGTTTCATAGGGTTTTATCATGTTCTTTTTCGGTACGGAAGTTCTTCGAACAGTACCTCTAACTCTATGTTTATATTGTACCTCTTTTAGTAATGTTTTAATTTAAGATTGATTTCTATACCGAACCCAAAGGGACTACCGAGTCACCATTTTTTAGGTGGACGACACGTCCCCTCCGTCCAATATAGGGACCCACCCCTTCTAGGGGACCTCCTCCTTTACCGTTGGGTGAGGTCAAAGAACGGACTTTTTAGGGTACCTATCTTCTCAGACCGTCCGATGTCAGGTGTCGCAGTGTTTCTCAACCAGTCCTGACTCGCGGACTCACGTGTGTATGAATGATTTCCTACAATTCATTCAAAGTCTTTATTAAGGTGTTTCGAGCATTAGGTCTCAGTTGAACTGTGTCGTGGTTCGTCGAATACCTTCTTCTCCGTCGTAATGACCCGAACTTCCTAGTAATCCGAAATTTATCTATTTCTTTTTTTCTACGTGCAAGCTTTGTCCTCCCTGTCATTCTCGACACATATACGACTCGACTTTAGTAGAGACGACTAAATCTGACACATATAATACTTCAGGACCCCTATCACCTCTTATCACTATATTTGTACCACTGTTATATTTGAATGTTTAGATAATATAGATTATAAATAGTACCAGTAACAAAAATATATGGTCACATAAATTGGTAAGACAGGGAACTCAATGAGTCTTCTAACATATGTTACGGTTACTGTAGATACCATACGTTACCATTAAGTAATTTATATATAATTATATATACGTATAAATGTCAAGTCACCATTAATTTTTATTTCGAATGATGAAAATATTTGTTAGTCTGTAATAATCAAGTGTATATAATATTTGTGTTGTCAATTATATAATCGTTGTATTAATGTCTTTAATATTTACTTTAATTACGTTAAAAACCTCTTCCGTTACCGTGGGGTGAGGTCATGAGAACGGACCTTTTAGGGTACCCGTCTCCTCGGCTCATCCGACGTCAGGTACCCCAGTGATTCTCAGCCTGTGTTGACTCACTGAAGTGAAAGTGAAAAGTGACGTGACCTCTTCCTTTACCGTTGGGTGAGGTCACAAGAAAGGACCTCTTAGGGTCCCTGCCCCCTCGGACCACCCGACGGCAGATACCCCAACGTGTCTCAGCCTGTGCTGACTTCGCTGAATCGTCGTCGTCGTCGTCGTATGATGTCAGTCTGATTTGAGGAAAGGTATTTAATTTGTAATGAGCTTGGTTCTGAAAAAAATAACGTGAACATAAAAACAAACAGAACGAAAACAAAAAAGAATGATACAAATAGGGACTATAATAGTACCGAATTAGAAAGAGTATAAAATAAAGTTCCCGTTACACAAGAGAACTTCTTTCGGAAACGACTGAACGTATAGTTGATTACAACATACGAGTATTCAACGATGGGATCAGGAGGAGACGAAGGAAATCTCGTCAGTCGTACTACCCAAACATGAACAAAGATGAGGACACAGACAGGTTAGAGGTGTCAATAACAAATCAACGAGTCAGTGTAGTTGAGAAATGTTGGGGTACCTGACGTCGTACGGTCCGAAGGGACAGGTAGTGGTTGAGAGTGTCGAAGGAGTCTGAGTACAGGTAACTCAGTCACTACGGTAGGATGGTAGAATAGGAGACAGTAGGTGAAGAGGAGAACAGGAGATAGAAAGGGTCGTAGTCCCAGAAAAGGTCATTCAGTCGAGAAGCGTAGTTCACCGTTCGAAGTCGTAGTCAGGAAGGTTACTTATAAGTCCCAACTAAAGGAAATCCTAACTGACCAAACTAGAGGAACGTCAGGTTCCCTGAGACTTCTCAGAGAAGGTTGTGACGTTAATTTTTCGTAGTTAAGAAGTCGCGAGTCGGAAAAAAATACCAGGTCGACAGTGTAAGTATGTACTGATGATCTTTTTGTCATCGAAACTGATATACATAGAAACAGTCGTTTCACTACAGATACGAAAAAGTATACCAGAGATCCAAATAGTATCGAAAAGGAGGTTCCTTGTTCGTAGAAAATTAAAGTACCGACGTCATTGGTGGGTGTCACTAAAACCTCGGCTTTTTTGATTGTAGACAGTGACAAAGGTAACAAGGGGGTAGATATACGGAACTTCACTACCCTGGTCTACGTTACTAGAAACGAAAAACTTATAATTCAAAGTTCGGTCGAAAAAGTAAGGGGAGAAAGTGGAAGTAGTTCTCCGAGAAATCAAGGAGAAGTGAAAGACGGTATTCCCACCACAGTGGACGTATAGACTCCAATAACTATAAAGAGGGCCGTTAGAACTAAGGTCGAACACTAAGTAGGTCGGACCGTAAAGTGTACTACATGAGACGTAAATGTAATTTATTTGTCCCACTGTTATATGTCGGAACTACGTAAAGAAAGGGTCAAAACTTGGTCAGACAACAAGGTACAAACCAAGATTGACGACAAGAACTGGACGTATGTCCAAAGAGTCCTCTGTCCATTACAACAGACCATAAGGGTAGAGAGATTCTTAAAAGGTGTCAAACAACACTAAATGTGTCATTTTCCAAAATCGCATCAGTGACTTCATCTTCATCTACGAAAAAACCTTAACAAAACGAAAAAGCTACTAGGTCGTCTACAACCGTTAAACTACAGACCAAGGAGACGGAGTAGATTTAGGTGACATGTTAGACTTTCGAGAGTCAAGTGTATTACAACTTCAGATCGAACCTCCTAAAACTCGCACTGGAACGATCGTACACTTTACTCACGATAACACGTCGTCAAACTTGTAAGAAACCGTAACAGGAAGAAACCCTAACCTTACTTTTGACTGGAAAAGGTCACGACACCGGTGACGACTCAAAAAGTTTAAACGACCGTATAACTCACGTCGTGAAAGTATCGTAGTGGAAAATCCTAAACTTTATCGGGTTGACCTTAAGGTAATGGAGGTAATCGTAACAAGTATCACTACGAAGGATTTCGGGTGAACTAAAGTGTGTGGTCCTACAGACCGAGATCTACTCACTAGTGTGGTAGTACCAAAAGGTCCAGTAATTATAGAAAAACCATATCAAGACACATAAGAACGATGGACAAGAATTATAGAAGACGAAGACAATCCAGGTATGGCAAAGACAGAAAATAACACGGATAGAAACGTACTTTATAAGGGAACCATAGAGACGAAAAGAACTTCTCCAGAGATCAGAAAGGGTAAGATAACAAAAGGAGGTAAACGTGACAAGTGAATCCTTCCGAAAGAATAGACAGGAACGATAAGAAACCTTGAGGAGTACTACCCGTATAGTAAGGAAAAGAGAAAACGGAAAGTTAAGAGAAAAAGGTCACTAAACATCCCGGAGGAGTCTGTTGGTAAAACGGAAAAACGTAAAGAAAAGGAACCCCTACCAAAGTTGGTGACGGAGGACATGTTACAATGTTTAGAGGAGGTAGGTATCTAGAAGTCCGTAAGATAGTCTAGATTAGGGAACTTAGATAGTAAAGGTGACATATTAGTATATCTTAAACTAAATACAGTATGGACTTACCGGATTACCAAAAGGGATGAAAGAAGTTAAATTCGGACTTAAAACGTTATTTCTCGAGTATTAGATTCGGTAACAGTCAAGGGTGAGAACGAAAACGACTGGGATCTCTCGAAGAGGTAGAAGCCAGCGTTTCTTATATTAGTTAGACTAAAACCATGACTGGTAGACTACTACAAGTACACATCTCAGCAGAGAACGTAACAACCTTCTCCCACAAAAGATACTGGTCACACAAGGGAACCGTTTGAGGTAAGAGGTGTAATCTTACATTTATGATCCTCATAACGTTGGTTGAAACAGAATATGTCGTCACTCGGAAAACTCGGGTCGTGTTAAGAACCGAGTCTCTCTTTAGTTACATAACCAAACGGTATGTAGTTGTACTTAGACGGTGTCCACATGTACACAAGGGGTAGGACGTGGGGGGAGGGTGGAGGGAGGGGTATAGTAGGGAGACCCAGTAGGGTCACGTGGTCGAGACTCGTAGGACATAGTACGTAGCTTGGACCTGACCGCTAAGTAAAGTGTATACTATAATATGTACAAAGTTACGGTAAGAGGTTTTGGTAGGGTGGGAGTGGGAGAGGGTCTTTCAGGTTTTCTGAAGATATGTAGAGACAGAGAAAACGACAACATTTCATCAATCGGAGGTTAATTTTATTTATTCAAATATAATAATTTTTTATTTTTTATCAATTCGTCTATTTACTTTGGATGTTAGTACATAGGGAGAACAGAAAGTCACCACGAAAGTGGTATAATAAAGTAAAAAAACGGGACTTAACAAATTGTTAGATATAATTCTTACTGGATTCATTTAATATGTATAAGGTGTAATAAGATACTGTCATTTCTTTATGTATTAGAAAGAAGAGTACTAGATACCCGAATAGACAATTCAATTCGTAGAAGGGATCTAGATAAACTTCGGTACCTCTGTCTCGCGTTTCCGGTCCGACTTTCCTATTGATCGTTCATTTTGAAGAAAGCTATACATTACTTCGAGAGTCTAGTGATGAGAACATTCTTAGGTTAAATTTCACCTTGTCGTAACTTAATTTTAGAAATTTGATATTAACTTTATATTTTTAGTGTTAATAATAAAACTGACTTAAGGGTAAAAGTTATTTTTAAAGAGGAAAACTCTGTTCTCTCCCTACCTACCGACATCGTTTCCTCTTACTATGTATGTTTACGGTTTAAATGTTCTTACACCTAAAAATTACACTAAAGGACGAAATATTGTTACGATTACAAAATAACAAAATCTAAAATAAATTTACTAGGAATTTCAGATATTCACAGTGTAATGTTTGAAATACGGAACTCACCAACAATGTCGTCTTTATCTTTATTTAAAGAATTCTATAAAGTCTTGGGGGAGGTCGAAAATGGGATAATAACGATGATTATATGACGTATCTTATCAAAATGGTGAGTCGACCCTCATATTCCTTTAACTTTTGTTTTACGTACGGAATACACGATTCACGTGTCGTTATTTGGTACAAACTTTGGACTGATGGGGTCATTTAGTCTACGATTACCCAAAAGGATAAATAATTGTAACATTTTAACGGAATTTGTAAGGAGAGTTAAACTCCTTAATTTCTATTCAAAACGAGGGAAAATGATAGTATCTTTTTAGTATAACTTTTTTATAAAAAAGTTTATTTTTATACTTGTATAGGTCTTGTTCATTTATCTAAGAAATTTTAGTATAACAGGGGTTTAGGAAGTCGTTTACGTTATTATAATTCCCAAAATTTTGGAAATCTCGATCAAACGTTCCTACATTATCTGTCAACAACTGTAACTATGACTTCGTGTTCTGTAAACAAAACAAGATAAAAAACGGTCAACCAACGACGTAAAATACTTTCAAATGAATCGGAATCCGTGTCTTTTCGTCTCTAGTTATCGTACCTAGAATCGATATCGGGGTCTATATATCGATTGTCTTATTAAACCAACTAATCTTCACTTATCTAACTTATCTCTAAAAAGTTTTTATTCACTACCTTTTTTATTAGGTTTTGTTTATAAGGTTATAGACGTGCACACGAGTCAGTGATTCAGCACAGGTCGAGAAACACTGGGGATCCGACCATCGGACGGTCCGAGAAGACAGGCATCCTAAAGGGTTCGTTCTTTTGAACTCACCCAACGACAAAGGAAGAGGTCCCATAGAAGGGTTGGGTCCCTAGTTTGCGTATAGAGGACATAACCGTCCGTTTAAGAAATGGTTACTCGGTGTTTTCTTCGGGCAAAGGTACAGATCACTGGACGTTAACGTCTCTATTGTAATTAACGTAGAAATTTTATTAGTGATTCCAAAATTATAGATTTGTAGATTCAAGTCTTCACAGATTCTAATGTATACGTACAAAAGTAATTTAACTCTCCGATAATAAAAATTTTATATCAATGATAACACGAAGTTTTCTCTATTCCAAAATTATTTTAATTTTGAAATAGCACTACAGTTGAAACCACCCTTTAAGTCTCTAGATAAAATACTCAAAATCTGTAAATGAAAAATATGAAAAAGAGGAAACGTGTTAGCCTAATTTCGAAAGGTAGTGAAGTTAAGAACCGTAAAGAATGAGAAAGAGTTTAACAAAGAATTTATAGGGTTAATAAAGGTATGAAACCAAAGACCGAAAAGGGAAGGTTTGGTTACAGGAGAAGTACTAAATGAATAGGGTATTATGAGAAATTATGACTCCAAACCATATACATGGTTTGAGAAGGGAGATGAACGTGACAAGAAAAAGGAGATAAATTCTAAGAAACTAAAAGAAAGAAAGAAAAAAAAAAAAAAAAAAACGATGTAGTTAAGACCCACTAAGGGTCAGTAGAAGGAATAACAATCGAGTCTGATAAGTGTGATTCGGTGTATGAGGACTTAGGTTGACAAGTAAACTGTAGTGGCGAACCTGCATAGATTTTACATACATCCATTGTAATGTTGGAATTTATCGATTTTGACAATGAGTAAGGGTAGAGGAATTTAGACGAGATCTGAAGGAAAATGGTGTTGGTAAAATGAATCCTGTGTCAAGAACCTGAGTGGTAACTAAAGAGACAAAGGAATGTGGAGTGTAGGTTGTGTCGTCATATCTAAGAATCTAAATGGAGGTTTTTATCGTCTTAAATAAATGAATAAAAAAGAAGTCGACACGCTGTACTGTACCATAGAATCAAGAGGTCGGTCCCTTACTTGGGCCCGTCCCTTTCACGCCACAGGATTGGTGACCTGACAGTCCCTTAAGGGTTTTCTTATCGGTTTAAATTGAATTTAAAGATAACGATATTAGTTTCTGGACCTTATGATGTCCGATGACTCTGATGAAAACTGATTAAAAGGGGGTAACAATTGAAGTGTTGTCTTGTGTTGTGTTGAAGAAGTGTGTTTTTCTATTTATTAAGGAGATTAGTTTGTACTCCAGTATTAAGAGACGAATTTTGTCGGAAGTTTACTCAAAGATAAAGGTGATCTTTTTTTTTTAGTTTGAAGAATAGTACCGGAAGTCCCTAAAGTTGAATCTAAATTGGGATTTAATTTACAGGTTCGAATACAAGAAAGTAGATAACATAGATCGGTGTGTAGATGAGATAGGTCGAGAAACACACAAACTAGAGTTCTAGAAAACTGAATAACAAAGTAGATGTACCTTACAAGAAAGGGACCTTGTATATACAGACCTAGGAATAGTAGTATATTAATAGTTTAGTTTACTTCAACAGAGATACGGTTCGTATGTGAATCGTCTTACTATATATACCTTTATAAATTCCCAAGACGGATGTAAAGGACCTGAGTTTAGAATTAGGACAATAAATGAACACATTTCCGTGTACGTTTAATTTTTATTCTCCGAATTAAGAAGGATAATTTATGTTCCTTTCGTTGCAGAGGGAAGGAAACTCGTAATGTAAATCTTTTGAACGTTGACATTCAAGAAAGAGACACAAAACTTTCACATACGTTTTACAAATTTTTTGATTTATTCTGGAAACAGTCTAAATATTGGAATATTGATCCCATACAGAAAGAGTTCCTGGACCCTCGGTAGAGAAACTATACATTAATAGTGTCTTCTGCATAGAGATAAAGGGTAAAAGGAAGTTTCGAATCCTGAGACTGAAACCGTCCACGGTGTGAGGTTCAACGTTTTAATGGAGGACAGTATTTCTCTTCAAATAAAAAGGAAACCTATTCCGGTTAAGTAACTGTCTCTTCCAGAAGGATTTATAGTCCAATTGAATCCCACTTCACACACTATTTACCACGAAAGTTCAGAGGAACGAGTTCCCGATCAATGACAAATAGAACTTCTGTATAGATATTACCCAACATAGACGAACCGATGTCTACACCCCTCTAAAGAAAAACGGAAACGTTAGAGAATCGTCTAACGGATGTTACTCGTAGTGTAAGACCAAAAGACGAGTAACTTATTTGTTTGACAAAAGAAAGAGAAGGTGAAAACCTCTTTTACCTCTCCAAAGGACCCAATCGTCCTTTAAAATAAAATTAATAAAAGAGTTGTGAATGATCGACACTTTGTTGTTCAATGAATAAATTTTATAAAGAAGGAGTAAAGGAGTATACTTGTTGGTCCACATTATTTTGGGTAATTCAAGGATATTCCTTTGTTTAATTAATTTGGTACCTTTCTTCCAATAGATAATGTTATTTTCACAAACTATTAATAATCCATAACAATAATAAGATTGTCGTATTATGTTAGGGATCATTATATTCTTTAATAGAAATACATAAAATTACAAGTGGTCAAATAATATACAGAGGAAGAAGTTTTTCGAGACGGTAAAAGAGGAAATTACATAAAGTTAACGAATAAGTATTTGTTATTATTTATAAATAAATGACTACATTATTCATTTAAACTTCTTTGTTTAATTTTGTACTGTTTGTGATAATTTTCCCTCCGTAAAGAAGATGAAAATAAGTGTCGGACAATCATTCAGTCTCGGGTATTTCAACAAAATTTATAAAATATTTACAAATATTTTTATGATATATATTACATACTTTGAATTTTTTCATACGGAACGACCGGTAAATAAAAATCCATTTCTTGAAATGTCAAAATTATCGAATAATTTTGATATACAGACTTAGTAGTTATTATCTTATATAAGTCATATTAACTAAAATTGTCTTTTTTTAATATCGTATGAAGTTTGTTGTTATTGAAAAATTTTCAAAGTTACGGATTCCCTAGGAAGTAAACATACCTTCTAAGTAAATATTTTCTTTTATAGAATAAAGTTTTTCCTTGTGTATTTAACCTATAATCTACAAAATAAACGAACGAAAGAGTTAATGCCTTTATATGTATATACCTGTAGAATTTACACGTACATACATGTGTACATATCTACAGATAACCATTCACGGAACTCAAAATTTGTTTTCTTTAAACCTAAACGTACAAGTTTCATCTATTTTCAATTTTAAGATGAGTGTAACGACACTATATCAGAAAAGTCAAATTACTTTTACGTTTACTCGATTGTCAAATTTACTTATTATGTACAGAAATATACGATATACTTGATTTTTTTATAGGGAGTCTATTTACTCAATATTTAAAGTCGAGTTAAAGTCGTAAACCAACATGTCATATGTGAAATACCCAATATTTTTGACCGATAACAGAGTATGGTCAATTTCCGTGAGTAAATATTTGTTTTATAATTGTATTTTATTAACAATCATCGATAAAGTCTTACGGAATGTATAAGTAACATAATAACTGAAATCTCTTAAAATTTTCTCAATAGTGATGAGTTCATGTGGTTTGAGGGTAAAGAGTAGTTTATACATAAAAGAGGGAACAGTTTAAGTGTCCAGTAAAAGTTAAAAACTTGAAACTTGAAAATGAAAGTGAGACCTCCTTTTGTACTCTATTAGTGATTCACCTATTTATCAAAAATTTTCGTATTGAAACTTTTTGACAAATTGAATTTGTAAACAACAATACCAAGTCAGTGATTTAGACAATAAATTTGTAATGTTGATCAGAAACTAAAGTGTGTTCGGAAACTCCAAAATACGATAATAATATGTTAACCGTCTCTCTACATCCTTGAAATTAAAGAATGAAGGTAAAGGAAATGTCATCGACGAAATAATTGTCTTCAGTTGCAGGTAAAAGGAAACGTAACCTCTGAACATTATTTGGAGGAGTTTGTAAGGAACGAGTCATATTGAAGATCTGTACGATATTCTACTGAAGGGGACTTTCGTCCTTACTTTTATGTAATAGGTCACCATGGATCCCGGTTGTCACCAACAATGATAAACATTAGAATACAGGTCTACTAGCACACGATTTGTATAAAGTACAATGGATATATCGGTATGGACGAACTTCCCCTTCTTACTTTGGGTACATGAAACTGTTTACCCCACCGGAACCACTAGTAAAAAGACAAAGTACCGGGATGGATGAGTGGGATGGTGTCGATTACCTCGAAGGGACCAACGAGTCTACCATTTCATAGACAGACTTTACGTCCTCTGACCCATGTTAGGGTCTCAGTCCTTCTAGAGGACTTCTTCCCTTAACTATGGGTGAGGTGATGAGAACGGACCTCTTAATCTACCTGTCTCCTCGGCCCATCCGATGTCAGGTACCCCAGTGTTTGTCAGTCTGCGGCGACTCGTTGATTGTGAATTATGAACTAGAGAAGGTTTTTCGAACCGAATTTTTTTTACTCGAATTCTCTAAAAGAGAGTTATTAGACTTGGTTTTATCGACTAATGGTTATCCACAGTTTCTACTTTCTCATTGAAGAACTTTCATCTAATTCCCAGTACCATGTCACTTCCGTACTCTCTTCTCTTTATTATTTATTTTTCTACTTCTTTTATCTAGTCCTTCTTCTCAAGGACACTTGATACTCAGTACAGACCTCAGTACAGGCAGTCTCCCGTGAGTTCAACTCCGACAATACTAACTAAGGAATCATATCGACTCAGGTCGTAATTATAGGTTCGATGCGAAGTACTCGTAACTGAAGTATGTCAGAGAAGAAACACCTAAAGATAATACAGGGTAAATATAGGACTGTTATTTATTGTGACCCGATTTTGATCGAAGTAATTAGGAAAGAAGGGACCTTATTTTTTATAGATCCCTTCTGTGTACAAATTACACTGTAAAGTCGAGTTTCATTTTAAGTAGAAAAATTCGTTTACATCCTGAAAGCTTTGACAAGTAAACTTTAAAAAGTAACGGTACAATATATTGGGGTCCACCACGAAGTAATACAGAAACTTAGTGTCTTAAAATCCAGACTTTCGATGTGATCTATAGTAGATAAAATACAATAGTAAAATTTCCTGGTTTTAAATCTTAGGGTTCATGTAAAACAATAAACGGGTTCCAATATGAGATTTAGTTGAATCGTCTCTGATCTTTACTTTATAAGATTGTGGATTACACCTCCATCCTTCCTTCCTATCTATCTTTTTCTCTCCTCTCTGTCTGTGTCTCTTTCCTCCTCTGTTACTCCCTCTGGTTTTAAACACTATGATATTTTTTTAGTGAACATTTTAATCACAGATGGGTCTTCATGTAAAGTTAAAACCATAAAGAAACAGAGGTGGTCGTGGATAAACCTCTTATAGAAAGATAAGACTGTATACTTTGTTGGTCCTGAAACTATATCCCACAGTTATAGTAGTACCGTCTTCCTTTTCGTCTGAACAGTTTTCTTTTTCTTTTCACTTTTCTTATCACTAACAGAACTTATTTGAATCTCTTTTCGTTCACAACGTTTGATCTGTGATCATTCTAATTATAATCTCAGAAACACTTCGAATATTCTTCGTATCCATGTATAGTGTATAAAGATGTGACTTAGTAGGTATAATAACACACATACATATAATAGTATATATATATGTATATATATTATATATACCTGAAGGAACCACCGAGTCTGCCATTTCGTAAACGGATGTTTCGACCTCTGGACCCAAACTAGGGACCCAGTCCTTCTGGGGGACCTCTTCCTTTACCGTTGAGTGAGATCATGAGAACGGACCTCTTAGGGTACCTACCTCCTCAGACCACCCGATGTCAGGTCAGGCACCCCAGCGTTTCTCAACCCGTACTGACTCACTGAAGTGAAAGTGAAAGTCACTGGTAATTAGTCAAATTTCGTAAAATAACAGAGACGACGACGACGATTCAGCGAAGTCAGTACAGGTTGAGACACACTGGGGTATACCGTCGGGTGGTCCGAGGGGGTAGGACCCTAAGAGGTCCGTTCTTGTGACCTCACCCAACGGTAAAGGCAGAGGTTACGTACTTTTACTTTTCACTTTCACTTTAACGAGGCAACACGGGCTGAGGATCTCCGAGGTGCCTGACGTCGAGTGGTCCCAAGGGGCAGGGACCCTAAGAGGTTGAGTTTCATTTTCGAACTATATATATGTATATATATATATATACATATATATATATATATACTAAAGATTTATTGCGTCTTATCGTTATTGTCTACGATCCTTCTATTTTATACTAATATACATTGACGGGAAATAACTAATACTGTGTTACTATGTTACAAAGGAAAGAGATTGATCAAAAAAAGACATATGAAAGAGACAAATTGAAAAGTTTATCTTAAAAAAAAAGGTTATTTCTCGAAAACAAAAATTTGTTTATATATTATAAAGTAAAGACTAATATACCCGGATAACACTATATATGTAACTAACAATCGACTTTTCAAATGAGTTCCATCGAATTCCTATTTTCGATTTAAATAACAGGATTATCTCTGTATAGTATACCTTAGTTTCCGTTCTTCATATTGATCTATAGTATTTTTGGTATTAGTTTTAATTTATAGTCTTAGGTTCTTATAAATCAAGGTATATTCAATCGTGAACCGGATAGAGACGTAACTATTTAAATTGTGACTATATCTTCGGTCCGTCTACTTATCTTTTTATGCTTGATTGTTACCTCGAAGTTTTATATACTTCGTTTTTTGACTTTATTAACTTACCCCTTTACTTATTAAGACGTTATCAACCTCTGAAGTTATAGGGTGAAAGTCTTTACCTCAATTGTTGATCTGTCTTTTAGTTATTGTTTTATATTCTAAACTTGTATATATTTTGAAAGGTGAAGTTTTTTTATCCTATGAAAAGGAGTTCACGTGTGCCCTGTAAGAAGACGTATCTAGTATATAATCTGGTGTTTTATTCAGGTTTATTTTAAAAATTTTTACTTTGACTTTAATAGGTTGTATAGAAGAGGTTCACGTCACGTTCCTTTAATCCTTAATTATTGTCTTCCTTTTGATCTTTCAGTTTTTATCCACTTTTAATCTATTGTTGGTGTTCCTGTTCTTCTTTAGTATTTCCTTAACTCTTTTATGAAACTATACTTGAATTTTATATATATATATTATATATATATATGTTGTGAAGTTTTAAATATCCTACTTCGTTTTAGTGATGAATCGTTCTTTAAATATCGAGTTTTACTAATGGGATTTTTTAGCTTTCTAGAGTTTAGTTATTGGATTGTTACTTTGTTGTTGTTGTTGTTTTTTTTTTTGTTTTATTTATGTTTTGATCGTCTTCCTTTATTACTTCTAATTTCACATCTATTTGTTTTATTTCTTGTCTTTGTGTTTCTCTTTTGGTTACTTAGATGTTCTTTATAATATACTTACAGTGTATATTCATCTTATACTACCATACGTTACTTTAGACTTAAGTCACTATGTATGATATTATTTACTACGTAACCTCCTTCCCATAAAAATTTTACTAACGTTTAAGATATTGTTGAAGTCTCTTCTCTAACGATACTAAATACATCCAGTTCTCTTCTAATTTCCTTTAAATGTAGTTACTACGGTCCTCCTTTAAATTTTTCAACTGATCACCGTGAGTATCCTCTTTGTTCCTTCTGTCGGCACATTTGTTTCTTTCCAGTGTGACTTTCACGTTTGTTTGTTTGTTTGTTTTGTGTCTAATCCAATATCTAGAATCAGACGACGACGACGACGACGAAGATTCAGCGAAGTCAAGCCAAGTCAGCGAGTCAGCACAGGCTGAGAAACGTTGGGGTACTTGACGTCGTGCGGTCCGGAGAGACAGGTAGTGGTTGAGGGCCTCAAGTGCGTCTGAGTGTAGGTAGCTCAGTCAGTACGGTAGGTCGGTAGAGTAGGAGACAGCAGGGGGAGAGAAGGACGGGAGTTAGGGAGGGTCGTAGTCTCAGCAAAGGTCACTCAGTTGAGAAGAGTACTCCATCGGTTTCATGACCTCAAAGTCGAAATCGTAGGAAGGAAGGTTTCTTTAGGGTCCCGACTAGAGGAAGTCTTACCTGACCAACCTAGAGGAACGTCAGGTTCCCTAATAGTTCTCAGAAGAGGTTGTGGTGTCAAGTTTTCGTAGTTAAGTCGCGAGTCGGAAGAAGTGTCAGGTTGAGAGTGTAGGTATGTTCTGATGACCTTTTTGGTATCCGAACTGATCTACCTGGAATCAGTCGTTTCATCACGGAGACGAAAATTTATACGATAGATCCAACCAGTATTGAAAAGAAGGTTCCTCATTCGCAGAAAATTAGAGTACCGACGTTAGTGGTAGACGTCAGTAAAACCTCGGGGGGTTTTATTTCAGACTGTGACAGAGGTGACAAAGGGGTAGATAAAGGGTGCTTCACTACCTGGCCTACGGTACTAAAAGCAAAAGACTTACAACTCGAAATTCGGTTTAAAAATTGAGAGGTGAAAGTGAAAGTAGTTCTCCGAAAAATCAAGGAGAAGTGAAAGACGGTATTTCCACCACAGTAGACGTATAGACTCCACTAACTATAAAGAGGACCTTTAGAACTAAAGTCGAACACAAAGAGTACTACATGAGACGTATATTCTATTTAATCTTCCCACTGTTATATGTCGGAACTGTAGGAGAAAAAGGATAAACCTTGGTCAGACAACAAGGTACAGGTCAAGATTGACGACGAAGGACAGGACGTGTGTCTAAAGAGTTCTCTGTCCAGTCCACCAGACCATATAGGTAGAGAAAGTCTTAACAGGTCAAATAACACTAGATGTGTCAGTTTCCGAAACCGTATCAGTTATTTCGTCTTTATCTACAAAAAGACCTTAAGAGAACGAAAAAGGTACTAGGTCGCCTACAACCGTTAAACTAGAGACCAAGGAGACGGAAAAGATTTTGGTCGAACTTGTAGACCTTCAAGTACCAAGTGTATAAAAACTTCGGACCGAACGTCTTAAAACTCGTAATGAAATGATCGTACACTCTACTCACGTTAATACGCCATCAAACTCGTAAGAAACCGTAACGGAAAGAAACCCTAACCTTACTTTTGACTGGAAAAGGTCAGGACACCGTTGACGACTCAAAAGGTTTGAACGACCGTATAACTCACGTCGTGAAAGTATCGTAGTAGAAAGTCCTAAACTTTGTCGAGTTGACTTTAAGGTAGTGGAGGTGATCGAAACAAGTATCACTACGAAAGATTCCGGGTGAACTGAAGTGTAAGGTCCTACAGACCGAGATCTACTCACTAGTGTGGTAGTACTAATAGACCCAGTACTTCTAGAAAAAACCTGTCAAGAAGACACATAAGAACGGTGGAGAAGAATTATAGAAGACGAAGACAATCCAGGTATGGTAAAGACAGGAAATAACTGGGTAGAAACGTACTTTCCAAGGGAACCATAGAGATTAAAAGAACTTCTCTAGAGATCAGTAAGGGTAAGACAAGAAAAGGAGATAAAGAAACGTAACTAGCGACTTCTTCCGAAAGAGAAGAGAAGAACGATAAGAAACCTTGAGACGTAAGTCTACGAATATAGAAAGGAAAAGAGGAAACGAAAAGTTGAGAGAAGAAAAGTGTTGATAAACATTCCGGAGGGGTCTGTCGGTAAAACGAAAAAACGTAAAGAAAAGGTACCCCTACCAGAACTAGGGACAGAGGACATGTTACAGTACTTGGAGTAAGGTATCAAGTAGTCCGTGAGATAGATAGTCTAAATCCGAGAATTTAGATAAAGAGTGAAGGTGACATATAGTATTCCCTAAACTAAATCCAGGATGGACTTACCAGATCGTCAAAAGGGATGAAAGAAGTTAAAGTCAGACTTAAACCGTTATTCCTCAAGTACTAGACTCGGTGTCAGTCGAGGACCAGAACAAAAACAACTCATATATCTCGAAGAGGTAAAAACCGACGTTTCTTATATTAGTTAGACTAAAGTAACTGGTAGACCACTACAGGTACACATCTCAGAAGAGAACAAAACAACCTTCTCCCACAAACGATACTGGTCACGTAAAAGAACCGTTTTGAGATAATAAACGGGACGAAGTAAGACGTAAGGTTCCGGTTTAAACGGACAATGAGGTCCACAAAGAACTGAAGGATGAAAACATAAGGTCATGGGATATTACTTTTCCTGTAGAAAAAACCCACAATCAAGATTTTCCAGAACATCCAGAAGTATCTTGGTAAGTTGAAGTCGAAGAAGTCACAATGACCAACCCCGTATCAGAACCTAAAGGCATAATAACTCGCCAAACGGAACCTTTGCTTGTCTCTAGTAAGACAGCAAAAACTCTAACGTAGGTTCGTGACGTAAAGCCTGAGAAAACAACTGGTACTACCGATGAGGTAAAGAAGACTCCCTAAGGACGGGTGTCATCATCTATATTACCAGTGGGTAAGGTCAGGTAAAATCAAGTGACTAAGGATCTTACAGCTGCAAGTGAGAACGGTAGAGGACAAACTCGTGAAGGTTAAACGGAACTAAGTACCTGGACTATAAGGTACAAGGATACGTTATAACGAGAAATGTCGTAACCTGGAACGAAGATAGTGGTCAGTGTATGTGTCGACCCATAACAAAAACGAAACCGAGGTAGGGAAGTAAGAAAGACCTCAATAAAGAGGTGACTAGAGGTCATCGTATAACCCGTGGATGACTGGACCCCTCAAGGAGAAAGTCGTAGGATAGTAAAACGGAAAAGTATGACAAGTACCCCAAGAGTTCCGTTCTTATGACTTCACCAAACGATAAGGGAAGAGGTCACTTGGTGTAAGACAGTCTGGAGAGGTGGCACTGGGTGGGCAGGACCCAACGGCCGCCCGTACCGAATCAAAGTAACTCAAGCTGTTCCGACACCAGGATCACATTAATCTAACTGATCAAAAGACACTCATACCAAAGTCACACAGACGGGAGACTACGGGAGAACGTTGTGGATGGTAGAATGAACCCAAAGAGAATAGAACCCGCACCCCATAGAGAAGTGCCGACGAGGTCGTATCGTGTTGGCGACGAGGAATGGAACCTCCTGCCCATAGAGGAGTGACGGTTGGAAGGACTGGAAGTTGCACTCTACCGAGGAGCTCCGGGAGGACACGGGCACGTCGGTACCGAGGAAACTACGCTCCAACGAGGAGGGCCGGAGGTGGGACCGGAGCCTGTGCTCCACCGAGGAGAACCGGCAGCGGGGACCGGAGTCTACGCCCGACCGAGGAGAGCCGACAAGGACGCGGCAACGTCGGACCGTGAGAGTCGGCGACGGGGACTGGAGCCTGCACCCCATTGAGAAGAACCGACGGTGGGAAGCCCGTACCCCAGGAGGGCCGAAGACGGGGACTGGAGCCTGCACCCTATCGAGGAGAGTCGACACGAATCACACGGTCAGCGTTGGCACAGCACAGGCTGAGAAGCACTGGGGTACCTGACGTCGGATGGTCCGAGGAGGGAGGTACCCTAAAAGGTCCGTTCTCATGACCTTCCCCCACGGTAACGGAAAAGACTCTAGAATCAGACTTTGCTTCACTTTCAGCGAGTCAACACAGACTGAGAACTGTTGGGATATCTGACACGGGGGGGTCTGAGGAGATAGGTGCCTTAAGAGGTCCATTCATATGATCGCACCCATCAGATAGGGAAGAGGTCACCTAGAAAGACTGGGTCCTTAACTCGGGTCCAGAGGACGTGACGTTCGTCGAAGAAATGGTCGATTCGTTGGTCCTTTCGGGGTCGAGAATCGGATATGCAATCAATAATACACTAACTGAAAGTGATATATATTTTTAATAACCGGTAGTCTTCTCGGTTATGTTTGTACCTTCTATTACTTTTAAAGTTTACGACTATGTAACTGTAGAAAGTAAATTTTACAAAGTATGGATAATTTACAGTATAAGGTGACCAATGTAGTTAAAGTCTTTGTGTGACAATGAATAACAATACTTACACACACTCTGATTTATG
Source organism: Capra ibex (assembly GCA_006410555.1). Classification (NCBI taxonomy): domain Eukaryota; kingdom Metazoa; phylum Chordata; class Mammalia; order Artiodactyla; family Bovidae; genus Capra; species Capra ibex. The sequence goes on along the minus strand of SJYO01052474.1, from coordinate 53,142,264 downwards.
TATCGAGAAATAAGGGTATCTTCACGATTCTTTCCAAAAGGATCCTACATAGATCCTCCATCCTTCTCACGTGTGATCTCTTCTAAAATCGTCTTATTTAAATTATTTGGCACGGAAAGATAAATAATGTAATAACAGTCTTTTTTTCTAAATATAAAGTCCCCTTTCGGTTTCATGGCGTTCCGACCCGTCGTTATCCTTTACTACAGTTCCGAGTTTAACTGTTATCGTAAGTATTCAATTCCTGACCCGGTCCTTTTCAAAACTACTAAGTTATACATTTAGATGAACACTTCAGTTGAATAGATCGAAGAATCAGATAAACATAAAAAATAAATACGAAAATTAAAACCGAATCTGTCGTCGACACTCAAATGATTTTCTTCATTTGTATTCTAAGAGAGACCCAAACGGAATCCCTTAGTTCGACTAAAGTATGTAGAAAAGGAACTTTACCTAATCTGGAAAACTTCTATTTATATTGACACGTTACCTTTTCTCTAAAAACTTCTGGATTACACTAATCAGAATAGAAGTTTTGTCAATAGAAAGGAAGACTCCATTTTTACTGAATCCGAACTTCAAGTCAACTTTAAAAGATATGCACGATGTTTCTACTTTAACATTGTCAATAATTCCTAATATACCTTTAGTACCTCTCGTTATTGCTCTTTCCTTATTCTCTTGTTATTAATAAATATAAATCCTAATTTTTTATTTGACATCTCGAATAAAAGGGGTAAGGACTTATGTATGTGTCAAGAATTGACGTAAAGATTTGATGAATAAAAACATCGGGCTAGTCAGTCACTGACATTTGAAAAGACTACCGTTTTTAAATCTTGTTGGTTTTAGTAGAACTTTTACTTTTTATTACACCTCCTAAATGTACAGGACTAGAGTCCAGAATGAGATTTCAGTCTTTAGTTTGTGTCCATGACTGTTTTCCTTCCTGACTTTTTTTTTTTTAGTCACTGTGTATTATCTATTAAGTATCCCGTATATGACAGTCTACTATAAAACTGGTTCCACAGTTAAGTTGACCTCTTATTTTAATAAAAATTTTGTTTACCACGACCTTTGTGACCTATATATGACACCCTTTTTTCTTTGAGTAAGGAAGTATGGGTGGGGGATTTTTATCGTAAACTATACCTATAGTATCTGGTTTGCCTTATAGGTCTTAGAGTGTCGAAGACTTTCTTTTGAGACACTTTTGAGGTTGACTCATGGTTTTGTCGTGTTTCCTTTTTAATTTTTTGTTATTTGATATGGAATAGTTTAAACTTTTATAGACGAGTAATTTTTTTTTAGTAATTCCTTTAGTATTGGTTTGACGACTGAACTATATCATAAACGTCGTATGTATCATTCTAAGTATCTAATAATTTCTTACATTTATTTATTACTATTCTATTTATTAATTTTTATCCGTTTTCTGTAATTGTCTGTGAAGGTCTCTTATATACGGTTACTGGTGTACTACTTTCTGAGTTTGAGTAATCAATGGTCTCTTTGTTTTTACTTTTGATACTAATCAATGTTAAATCGTGGGTGATATTAACGATTACAATAAATTTTTTTTTTTTTTTTTGACTGTTGTGGTTTCAAACACTTCGTGGACCTTAAAATATATAACAACTCTTACGTTCTACCATTTAGTGAAACCTATTCATAAATCGTCAAAGAACACCGAGTCGACCATTTCTTAGACGGATGTTACGTCCTCTGACCCAAGTTAGGGGCCCAACCCTTCTAGGGGACCTCTTCCCTTTCCGATGGGTGAGATCATAAAGACCGGACCTCTTAAGGTACCTGATAAGTCATATACCCCAGTGTTTCTCAGTCTGTGCTGACTCATTGAAAGTGAAAGTGAAAAGTTAAAGTGATATTTCAATTTGTGTATAGATTAGGGTTTCGACAGTTAAGAATGTAAATGAACTTTCTATATTTTTGTTTACAGATGGTTTCCTGAAAGTGTAGTTGTGAATTTCGTTAAAATGAATAGTATCGATACTTTACCTTGAGTTTATGATTTTTCGTCACCTATTTAGTACTATATAAGAATGTTGTCTGACTCTCAGTGTTCATGTACGTTACTGTATTTACTTAGAGTTTTTATACTACAACTTTCTTTCTTCGAAATGTGTTTACTATACGTCACATATCGAGGTAAATATATACAATTTTTTTCGTTTTACTTTAACACTATCCTCTTTAATCTTTCACAAATTGAGTTCACCCCTGTCCACCTAACTAACCTTTCCCTGTATTCGTTTACAAACTACGGATAAAATAATGTACCCATATATGTTGTTAGTTTTGAACTCTAAACCCCTACATTAATATTAATTTTAGATTTTGTAAAGTATCGGTAAGAAAAAAGTGAAAATGAAACTTTTCTGGTGTTTCTAATAAATTTTTATATTTATTATTGTAAAATTATAAGTAAGTAGGTAAGGGAGTAAATTGTCTGTAAACGAAACGTAGTCGATACAAATACGTGAGAAGATCAACGTTACCTATGTTGACAGGTGTTACAGGGTCTTAACAATGAAACCTGACATGTTAAATCACCTGTTTTCTCGTTTTTTTTTTTTTATTATCATTATTATCGTCATTCACATATAAATCTTCTTTTTAACCTTATCTTAAACAGGTATATACACACAAACCCTCAAATCAATAATGTTTACTCTACCAGTTCTTCATAAAGGACCATTTCATTATAATATTGCTTTTCGATTTCTTTGACTCCCTCCCTTCACACGTCTATACATCCTTTTACGTAAAATCCGTCTCTCGGTCTTCTTTCTTATTTGAGTTTCCGGATCCGTACCCTAATGAGAACACAAGGTCTTTAAAGTCCTCTCAGTAACATCCATAGTAGTTCACTCTTTCACCTTTTCAGTCCTCTTCTTCGGTTTCTTTAACACCATGGTACATCCGGTCATATTCCTAAAGTCGAAAGTGACACTTACTTGTCTTTATGACAGTATTTACAAATTTGTGTTTTCACTATACTCTACTAAATTTAAAATTTTAGTGATGAGACGGACGAGTGACTCTTACTAACACATGCTATCTCCTCCTGTTCTAATCTTCGTCTCTCTTGTTGATTCAATGATATTAACATCAGGTTTGCTGTGTATCATGATCAAACCTTGTTGAAATCTTTATTTCTACTAATTTCAGTTCTTCTAAGACTTATATAAAACTACCATGACTACTATAAACGATTTCTAGATACCCCTTTTTTTTGTTTTCAATTTTACTGATGTCAAAACCCGATGGTCAGTCATTCTCCCCTTTTGTAACTACCTCGAAAGTCGTCACTGAAGTACAGTCCTTAATCTTCAAGTCTAAATCGGAATAATTCCCTCTCAGGAGACTCTGCATGGTTCTCTTTACAGAACACCTGTTGACCTATAGTTTAGACCTCCAGTCCTCTAAGTTGGACTTCTATGTGTAAAGTCAGTAGTAGTACCTCGACTTTAGGGTCCTCTTTTGTCTTACCACCTCTCCTATCGTCCTTGACTCAGGATTTCATCGAGTAACGAAGCTCCGACTTTTAAATTCTCCGTTGTTCACTTCCTTTCCTTACTCCTTGTTGGTCATTACCGTTTCGTCTTAGTTCTCTTCTACTTGACTTTATGTTTCCACTTCTTTCGTAAAAGTACTTAACACAATTAATGACGACGATGACGACGACGACGATTCAGCGAAGTCAGCACAGACTGAGACACACTGGGGAATCTGCCGTCGGGTTGTCCGAGGGGACAGGGACCCTAAGAGGTCCGTTCTTGTGACCTCACCCAACGGTAAAGGAAGAGGTTATGTACTTTCACTTTTCACTTTCACTTCAGCGAGTCAGCACAGGCTGAGGGTCGCTGGGGTACCTGACGTCGGGTGGTCCGAGGAGGTAGTACCCTAAAAGGTCCGTCCTCATGACCTCACCCCACGGTTATTCAATATTAAAAATATTGAATCAGTCGGAATGATAACGTACTATTCTAGAGTCTATGTTCCCACCGAAGTTTCAGATATATGAATCAAAATTTTACGAGAAATACTAAGTAAACGGGTCATTGGTTTGAGTTCATGAGTTTGTCCTGTAAAATTGGGACCTATGTGTAACCACCATAGAAAATAAATTTTTGTGATAGAGAGTTTCTTTCTAGACTAAAGTAAAAGGACTCTACCTTAACTCGAAACCATTAAAAAAAAGGTCAGAAGGGTGTAATGAGATTATACGTCGGTCCTGACTTTAGTGACTGACACTAGTTACGTCACTACTCTTAAGTAATTAATAAATCTATTAAATAAAACGAGAATCTGAAGACACTATATGATACAGTTTAGAAAGGTTTTCGAAGAGAGGAAATATTATTGTAGAGTTTAAGAACATCTACAGTTATTTCATTATGTCTAGTCTGACGGGAGTATGAGGACTAACGAGAAAAGACTTTGGTGGAATGTACTAGTCACAGACAGTTCTTCACTTTAGATTATCCTTCGATAATACTAGTATTGTGTGTTTTTTTTGTCAGTCTGATAACGATGTCCATACTAGATTGATTCCAAGAGGAACACGTGTGTCCTCATATAATTTTGTTTGGATAAACAAACGAACGGACAAACACAAATTAATGTCTCCATTTCGTCGTCGTCGCTGTAGTATTACCACTATAAAAATTGGATGATACTTGATATTGGAAATCTTTCAATAGTGTGGAATAGTTTGTGACACAGGAGACAAAATTAAGAAGAAATAGTTGATCCTAAACCCATGATCAATTTCTTCAAGGATATCGTGAGAGAATTTAAAGTAGAACAGTTTTAATTTAGTAGTAATCTTTATCTTTACTTATATTTAACGTAAGGAACAGATCATTCACCAAATTATATATAGGGAGGTAAGTTTTAAATATTGTTGTACTGAGTCCGATTAACGAATAAATGGTAAATATAATAACTTAAATAGAAGTAATAATAAAATAGTAAAAGAGATGTCGTCTAAAATTATAAGAAATTATTAGGTCTTTTATATGTAATATCGGTGACATTGGTTAGAGGTGTTATGGTAGGTGTTACATATATAGGTATTATATAATAATTACCTTTCTAGTTGTATTTGTTGTCCCGAGTGTCCTACTAGGGTGTCTCATGTTACATACGTATATATACACCATCCCAGTCATATTCTTCTAATTTTCCATTGGATATTCATATACATAGTGTACCAGTCGTTATCGGTAGACGTCTTTATTTTCCCTAAAATGAAAGGTAAAAGTTTAAAGATATTACAACGATTTAAAAGGAAAACCCAATTTTTTTGGTTTTCACATTTTTTTTTAGAAGTTTTCCTTTCCATGGAAGAAGTAATCCATGTCATCCATCTCACGGATGGTGGGTGTTATGAAATCCCCAGGTACTTAGGTATATTAGAGAAACATTTAATCTCCTTTTTACTTGAATAAAATCTTGTAATTATATAATTAAATATATGGTTACGTCAATATTTTATATTTAAATTTTAAAAACATTTTCTTCCCCAGGTACCTTTCAGTCTTAAGTCGGGATCCATATCCGAGGAGAACCTCTTCTTTTCGTAGAACTTCGAGAATGGATAGTTCATGTGTTAGTACGTCAGTTGGGATCTTCAGTGTCCTGTCTTTCAGAGGTCTAGTTTAAGTCAAGTCAAGTCAAGTCAAGTCAGCGAGTCAGCACAGGCTGAGAAATACTGGGGTACTTGACGACGTGCGTTCCGGAGGGACAGGTAGTGATTGAGGGCCTCAAGTGAGTCTGAGCGCAGGTAGCTCAGGTGTTACGGTAGGTCGGTAGAGTAGGAGACAACGGGGGAAGAGGAGGACGCGGGTTAGGGAGGGTCGTAGTGTCAGAAAAGGTTACTCAGTTGAGAAGTGTACTCCACCGGTTTCATGACCTCAAAGTCGAAATCGTAGTAAGGAAGGTTTCTTTAGGGTCCCGACTAGAGAAAGTCTTACCTGACCAACCTAGAGGAACGTCAGGTTCCCTGAGAGTTCTCAGAAGAGTTGTGGTGTCAAGTTTTCGTAGTTAAGAAGTCGCGAGTCGGAAGAAGTGTCGGGTTGGGAGTGTAGGTATGTACTGGTGTCCTTTTTTGTATCGGAACTGATCTGCCTGTAATCAACCGTTTCATTACAGAGACGAAAACTTATACGACAGATCCAACCAGTATTGAAAAGAAGGTTCCTCATTCCCAGAAGATTAAAGTACCGACGTCAGTGGTAGACGTCACTAAAACCTCGGGTTTTTTTATTTCAGACTGTGACAAAGGTGACAAAGGGGTAGATAAAGGGTACTTCGCTACCCTGGTCTACGGTACTAGAAGCAAAAGACTTACAACTCGAAATTCGGTTGAAAAAGTGAGGGGAGAAAGTGAAAGTAGTTCTCCGAAAGATCAAGGAGAAGTGAAAGACGGTATTCCCACCACAGTAGACGTATAGACTCCAATAACTATAAAGGGGGCCGTTAGAACTAAGGTCAAACACAAAGAAGGTCTAGTTCAATTCTGCAAGTTTAGTGTGTCAAATGACTCAGTCAAATTTTGTATGTTGTTTCGTTGAATCGAATACCGTCGTACTTTCACCCTCCCTTCCTTTTGTTATGAAGTCAGAGAGGGAGAGGGAGAGGCAAAAGGGGAGAGGGGGAACAAGGAGAGGGATGAGGTGGTGAAAGAGAGAAGGTAGTAGGAAGGGACACTATCATACCATTTTTCCCGGTCTCAATCAACTTCCGTAAATTCTACTGAGTCGTCTTCCTTCCACTGACCTTAGTTTTGTGTATGAATAAAATACTTTTCTACGTCTTTGTTCTGGGGACCGTCCATCGACATCGAGGATATTGAACGATGCGTGGTCACCAACCAAAGATGTACAGAATCAGTCTCGATTTATCCCGGTCTATTCCTCGTGACTTCTCAGAGGTTTAATTCCCATATATTGACAGTATTTTTACCCCATGAGGAACTTATAGACTATGAACAAGTAAGATAGGGAAGGACAAATACAGTCGTGTGTTTACTTGATGAATGGAGTAGATACAGATTGTACAAAGTCTTCGAAGAACAAATAGTAGAGATGAAGTAAAATCATAGAAGACAACGAGTAAAGAGAAGGAAAGGTTTATGACACTTGATGAGAATTTCTTGTAGTGTTTGTATGTTATTTTAGTCGACTAGACTAGTGTTATTTTAATTTACTCTCGAGACGTTATTGTTAAATTGACTTTACTGTTATTAACGTTGGTAAAATTGTTTAATTTTTATAAATTTGGATACTCAAAAATTATTAAATTTTGTTTGTTGGTATCGTTTTAAGAATAGTGCAGACCTTCTATATTCATTTTAGTCGATTTATAAACTTTTAGACCATTTATTCTCATTTATTAGATTATACAATAGAAATATATTTTTGACAATAAGTACTGTAGTATTAACAACTACTCCTGTTAAAGAGAAACATTTTCGTAGTGTCAATCATTAATCCTAACAATTTAATCTACAATGGAAAAGTATTAGGGATTACTTTATTTTCTACAACCATTACCAATAGTTAACAATGATTGTAGTTTCTCCCTACCCTACATCTTACTCTCTCTTTCTGTGCTCTCTCTCTAAAAATGGAGACCTTTATTCATACTCTGTAATAAAGACTTCACCAAAACAGTTTTGGAATTTGGTCAAAGACTAGTGTGAAGAGTCGGATGGAGTGTCAAATGTGTCTTTTTTTTTTTTTTTTCGATCGTATAAGAAATGGTGGCTCGGTGGTCCCTTCGGGTTCCATTGTCTCTCTTCGTACTATTATTTGTGCACAGTTACTTTAGGTCTAAATTTTAAAGATACCTGTACGGTGGACCAAAGAAGTAAATTTCCGTTTACACTTTCTTTTTATCCATGTTTCCTTCTTGTAGAAAGTTTTCTCTTAATTTTTCGTGTGGTTAGTAAGAGATAAATGTTTACTTTAATGTATTAAAAGTTTTAATAGAAGTTTCTTCAAACCTCTTTATCTCCCAATCCAGTAGTTATTTTATTCTGACGGTACTCCCCACTAAAAACTTTGACTCCTGTACCCTTATAATATAATAAAAGAAAGTGAAAACATATAGTAACCGGAAAAGATATCATTTCTTTTCTTTGAGAAACCAAGAAACAACAGTAGATTCCAGATGTCTATTCCATCCAAAACTTCTTATACACATGTTATTTTCTTTGGTTTCTTGTATTTACACCATTACAAATGTTTCTTCGGATTTGTTGAACTATAGAGTCTCATTTATATTTTACAAAATAAGGAAAAATATTGTGTCTGTGAATGAGATAATTGTTAGTATGTGTCTTGACGAAATTATAATTAAAATTAGTATTTCAAATACTACAAATATCATTTTGTATTTCTATTTTACAAAAATTTAATGGTTCGGTATCACTGTTGTTTTACATGTATGTAAAACATGTATATATCTTGTATGTAAGATACGTTTTACACGACCCGACTAAAAGTGTATTCAGGTTTTTAATTTTGACGAGTTTTTAGACTTAATTGATTTTTTAGACATAAACCAGATTAAATGTCTAAAATTCCCTGTCGTAATAACTTTTCTTTTAGGATCGGTAAGATTTACATTGAGTAATTCACTCTCGTTCGTCAATGTTAACGTTGTTTTCATCTGTATTAATATATATGAGGACATAAGTATAGATCCATGAAGGGTCCATCGAGTCTGCCATTTCACAGACGGATGTTACGTTCTCTGGGGCCAAGCTAGGGACCCAACCCTTCTAGGGGACTTCTTCCTTTACCGTTGGGTGAGGTCATAAGAACGGACCTTTTAGGGTACCTCCTTCCTCGGACCATCCGCTATCAGGTGACCCAGTGTTTCTCAACCTGTGCTAACTCTCTGAAGTGAAAGAAAACCCCGTAGGATCCACCGAGTAATCATTTCTTAACCGGACGTTACGTCCTTTACGCCCAAACCAGGAACGTAACTCTTTTAGATGACCTTTTCTTTTACCGTTGGGTGAGGTCATAAGAACGGACCCTTTAGGGTACCTGTCTCCTGAGACCATCAGATTCAGGTATCCCAGTGTTTATCAGCCTGCGCCGACTCGTTTGTGTGAGTTCACACGTGTCCATTAAACCAGAAAAAATAGGAATAAACTTTTACGAAATAACCGTATGTTTGTATTTTAGTATTATCATTGAAAAACTGGATAAGTACATAAAGAAAGAGTTGGGAAAGATTTGTCAAAGAAACGGACCGTACACCGGTAAAATCCTTCTCCCATGCGTTCCCAGGACAAATTCACTCAAGGTAAACTCGTCTGAACTTTTCCGAGATTCTTGTACGTCAATAAAATTTATTTAACAAATTAAACGAAGGTTAAACGTTATTAGTATTTGAAAATCTTAACATTAACTGGTATTTATATTAGGTGACGTTAAAGAAATAGATTTTGTGACTTTAATTTGGGTTCCACGATATGTTTATTCTTTCGACCGACTTACCATTAGTTTTGTCAACCCCTTTGAAATTTTTCTGGTTATTAATTTAAAAAAGGTTACTAATTAAAAAGTTGATATGGTCTACAAAGAACTTTTTTATGTGGTTACCAATATAAAGAAAAATAAGGATGTATGTTGTGTCTTGGTAAGGGATATTTTATAATTAATTTCAATGTATAAAATTTCAGTTCTTTTAAACCCAAATTTAGGTTAAAAATGGGGAAGGATCTGTATGTTGTAACCTTTCTAATAAATTGACTAAAATTATGAGTCAAAGAAGTAGAGATTCTGTCCTTAATTTTGTTGTTAATCAACAATCAAATTAATATTATTACAAGAGTCTTCATGAATGATAAAAATTATTATTTAAGATACTAATTAAATCATTTATAAATTATTTTTCAATTACTCCAAAAGTGATTGTGAGTTGACTGTAATATATAGAATGTATTTCATAAAATTTTATTACAAATATTTAGAATAAATATGAATATTTATAAATTGTAAAATGTATATTCTAATATTTAGAATAAGATTATTATCTAAAACGAACACTCTCATCGTAATTGTACATAATTTGTACTCATCTTAATTGTAAACAAATTTTTATTCGTATCCCATATTTATAATTATCTAATATATTAATTCCGGAACACTCTTCTAAAGTTGAACTGTTATGTATATTTATATAATTTTAATATTGGATACCTAATTTTCTTTTTGTATTAAAGACTACACTATATATCTATTCATTGTATTTTTTTCTATATTTAGAAATCATGTTAAAAAGACGTTTTATCGGGTCACAGGAAGACTTATGTCGGTAGTAGATATGATAACGAAGAATAGAACCGTAGACTTTTAGGAAGGTGTTACTTTAAGTTTCTACTCGGAATTGACGTATCTAGGGGTTTATCGTCCTCGATAAATAAGAATCCTTCTCGAGTTTTGACGATAGTATTTAATATAAAGGTAGTATACCGTAAACTAACAGATGAAAAGAGAAACCATTTTACTCTTTAGAATTTATAAGGAAAAGACTTATTATTTGTGTTGTCTATATACTGAATTGTAACTCTTTTATATATACAGAATTAAAAAAAGAGATTGTCCTTTAGTGTTATCAAGTCCTTGTAAGTACAAAATATTTACTGATACTGTGACTTTAAATTTCTACCTCTTGATCGTCAGTAAGGCAACCATGTGACCAACTTCCTTAAAAAAAAATCACATCCCTACAAAGGGTAACTCGTAATCTAAAATAGGATGGGTGGAGGGTTACACCTATATGTGAAAAAAGTTAAAAATATGGTCCTTCTCTTAGAACACAAATTCTTTTCTTGAAATCTTTTTAGAGTCATAACTTCATCTTTACCTCTCAAGATCTCAGTATAAAACCTCTTCCGTTACCGTTGGGTGAGGTCATGAGAACGGACCTTTTAGGGTACCTACCTCCTCAGACCATCCGACGCCTGGTACCCCAGCGATTCTCAGCCTGTGATGACTCACTGAAGTGAAAGTGAAAAGTGAAAGTACGTAACCTCTTCCTTTACCGTTGGGTGAGGTCACAAGAACGGACCTCTTAGGGTCCCTGCCCCCTCGGACCACCCGACGGCAGATACCCCAGCGATGTTCAGCCTGTGCTGACTCGCTGAAGTGAAAGTGAAAAGTGAAAGTACGTAACCTCTTCCTTTATCGTTGGGTGAGGTCACAAGAACGGACCTCTTAGGGTCCCTGCCCCCTCGGACCACCCGACGGCAGATACCCCAACGTGTCTCAGCCTGTGCTGACTTTTTTGAATCGTCGTCGTCGTCGTCGTCGTCGTCGTCGTCGTCTCAGTATAAATGAAATTCTTTCACAAAGGGAAAAATCAATACCTACGTATTAATATCGGTGTATTAGTAATTAAAGTGTTCGTCTAAGTCGTACTAAAAATATATGATTCACGAATTGTTCTGTAAACTTTGATTGGTAGAGCAAGTCGACTAGTTGTGGGAAGAGAAGGTTAGTATATTACTGAGATTGCAAACGGAAATCCTATTGATTGTGTAAATCGACGTCTTATTTATTTTGTCTATCTATCCCTCTTTCGTTCTGATTTATAGTGTTGGTCTATCCATGAATCTTTTATTAGAACCGTTTTCGATTTATAAATTCGATTTAAACAAACTTGAACTTACTGATAAGAAGTAAAATTACGATTTACGTGAGAATATATATATGACGAATTCGATTAAAAATAAAGGTCAAAGTTGTTGAAGAGACGAAACCCTTGAGAAGTAGGGTTAGAAACCGTAAATCAATTGTGTATCAGTGAATAAATGAAAAAACTGACTTTCGTTTTCGGATGGGGGAGGTTTCTTATTATTACTGTTATAACTCGAGATTTAAATTTTGTTCACGGGATTTATTTTTGAGCATTTGACTAGGTGGGGATACGTTTACGTTGGTTCAATATATAAGTATCTGAGTGTTTGAGTAGAGTAATTCGAGAAAAAACGAGAGTATTGGAAAGTGAGAGACTCTTACATAAGATGTATAAAATGTGTTTATCAAGATATTACCGGAAACCGGTTTTGACATTTGAAGACTTGATTAAACTGGATTTCGGTATAGAGATAATGATTGACGAAATGTAACTTATATTCGAACTCTCATTTTTAAATTTCTCTATCGTAAAATATGTCGATAAATTTTCATATAACGGGTTTGTGCATAATTCATGAAACATTCGTTTTTACGTGTAAAAGACAACTTTAGTCGAAGTCGTCCCTTTCACTGATCTCTAGAAAAAGTACTGATAACGAAGTATTGTTATTAGTGGATGACTACTTTCATGTGATTGAGGGACCTTTCAGTTTCACAACAAGTCATCACAGACTGACAAACGTTGAGGTACCTGACTTCGGACGGTCCAAGGAGACAGGTACCTTAAGAGGTCCGTTCTTATGACCTCATCCAACGGTAAAGGACAAGGTCCCTAGAAGGGTTGGCTCCTTAATTTGGACCCAGAGGACGTAACATCCGTCTAAGAAATGTCAGACTCGATGGTCTCTCGGAAATCGTTTTCGATAAGGAAGATAAAAGATAAAGTCACTTCGATGTCGGACATAGACATTTGTTAGGGTAAGTGTTTATCCAAGAATACTAAATCTTGAATATTATTTAATTTTAGTAATTTTTGATTGACATCATTGTAGAGAGGAACTTTCACTCAATGCAAATGTATCTACTGTTCAAGTACGATTTGACCTTAATATTTAGTTCAGTATCTTTTTTTTTACACACTATAATACTGGACCAAACTTATTCACCAACGAGTAAGAAAAAACGATTCCAGTTTTGATCTTTAGCCATTAACACTTACAGTTATAGAAGATTATAATTCACTCTAGGTTTCTGTGCCAATAGAGTTTCGACTGTCAATAGTGTATCTACGGAATATTTTCAATTGTGAGGTAATTTATTTGTATCATATTTTTTCGTTTTTTACTTACCTTTTCTTTTTATACTTTTGTCGTGTATTATAGGATTCATAATATATTCTTTTAATCATAAAATACATATTATTTTATAAAAAATTTCAATATCTTAAAAATCTAAAGAGGTCGATACTTCAGAGAAATAAAGTTAACGGGTCCTCGGTCTATTAAAGTTTGAAAATTTTTTAAAGAGTGAAAACTAGAAAGGTACAGGTAAAGGGTTATTACCCTTGTTTTGATGTAAATGTCATTCGGTTTCTTCCCTTTAAACCAATTTTTGTTCTGATGAAACGAAAAGTTTAATGGAGAAGAGTGTAGGAATTATGTCCTACGTAATTAAGAGTAAGAGAGACGGTAAGAGGATAAAAGTCTCCAAGTCCCTTCTCGTCATTCTTATATCGACTAAGAAAGGGTCTGAATAAACTTATAGTTCTTCATCAATATATTTATTATAAATATATATTTACTATAAATATGTATATATGAGAAGTAATTGTGAGGAATAATGTTCTTGGGGAAGTCATAATGAGTTCTATCTTGAAAAGGAAAGAGAACAGGTAGATTCTAAAACTAGGACCAAAGGTTTTTATTGGAGAAAGAAGTTCGTTTTAAAACGGAAGGATTCATTCCCGTATCCCATGAGTGTAATCTTACTTCGTATCTATAGATATACAAACGTATTCACTATATGTGTGTAACCTCTTTTGTTTTCTACTACACTAAAGAATTAACCGAATGGAGGGACGTTAACAACTTACATCCATAAATACCGGGAAAAATCTTCCCTACGTATATACCATCTATGTCTTTGTTGGTTAAAAGCCCGATTGTCAATAAGTTTACAGGAAAGGAGACATCCGAACAGTACTGTATCTAACGAACGGACCCACCGTGATCTCCATTTCTCAGACAGACGGTTACGTCCTCTGGATTCTCTACGCCCAAACTAGGGACCCAGTTCTGCTAGGGGACTTCCTCCCGTACTGTTAGGTGAAGTCGTAAGAACGGACCTCTTAGGGTGTCTGCCACCTCGGACCGCCCGATAACAGGTATCGCAGTGTTTCTCAGTCTGTACTTACTTCACTGAATTGGGTATCCGTACATAACGAACGGTGGGACATCAGTTTCTTTACTCTTTGATTGTGTGAGGTTTCGATCGATCGGAAACGTAGGTAAACAGACCACCAAAAGTTTAGACTGAAGTGTAATCTTAATAAAACCTTTTAAAATTTTTATGACTACGGAGGTAGGATGTGAATTCTAAGTCGAGTCAATGAGACCCCATTTGAGTTTCGGAGTCACTAAACTTTTCGAAGAATTTAATGAGATTACACGTCGGTTTCAACTGACCAAATTTACTACACCAATTTTCTTTAATTATATAATAACTCTTACTATATTGACTTATATACATATATAAGTAAGTTATATCCTAGGATCCCAACTCAGTTCCATAAGAAACTTGGGTACTCTAATTGTAATGTTATCTCTTAAATAGTCTGTGCCTAAGAAAGTCGGATACTAAGTGAGAGTCATATTTTATGTCGAAGAATAATAAAACAATGAAAAACCATCATTGCATCTAGATCGTAAACTGTTTTACGTGTATAACCTCTCTTTTATTTGACTTGACGGAGTAGTCAAGTTTCCTATGAAATTTAACAAAATAATGTATATTTAGATAACACAGGAAAGGTTTAAAAGTCAGCCAACAAGTGAAGGTTTTTATTACAACAAACTGTCACTTTCTCACTTATTGTCGTCTTGTGAACGTAAATTTGTACGAGTAATCTCTCAGTAGTTATACTTTGTTACCGTACGAAGGTTAGGGTACTCTGACACTATCGCTTTGTTGTTTGCGGAAGCGGAAAATTTACTTTTAGCCTGTACCTCTAATAAATAATAAGTGAACATCTCATATACGACATAGGGTAGTTTGACTTCACATATCGTTCAAAAGTGACCATCGCAAAAATTTTAAACCTTTCGGTGTGTATATGTGTACAGGAGATTTCCGTTACAACTTTTAAATTGTCATACTTCTAAACAAGTCAGTAGACTATGAGGAGAGTCAATTTCCTAGAAAGTCTCGTTATGGAGAAGGTCACCGAAACAGTCGGACCCACCGACTGTTCGTTACCCTTGTGTCACCTTCCGTAGGCAACCACTGTCCTTGTAGTTTCCATCTGAGATAGTGTGTTTAACAATACTCTTCTACTTTTACAGTGTCTACACCATTTATGTCCTCCTTTGTGTTACATTGTTCCTGGACATAGACGAGTTGATTGTCAACTTTTTCTTTTTCTCCAGCGTAAGGATCTAGAGGTGAATTCTTTGTTCGACTTTAAAACTTTTTCGTGTCTTCACTAAAATTAAATGGAGAAGAGAAAGACTGTCTTCTCACCATGTTTTAATCATCTTTTAATTTCGTAGAATTAAACTCCTCCTCTACCTAAGTTTACCCTCTCTACTCTTGTCGTCGGTACAAATTAAAAACTAACCGTCATAATCGTTTCCTGAAAATTAAAAGAATTGTCATAAAATGGAGGACAGAAGGAGATGTACGAAATTTCTACAGAATAATTTTCTTATGTTTCTTTTAGTCATAAAAACGTTATAGTAGTAACCCTTAGTTATCGAACTTCTTCTTTAAACACTTTACCGTCACCCCGATGACACTCAGATGTCTTTTATTTTGTTTTCATATCTCCATCTTTCCTTCACCTATCTCGTACATTTATTCTCGGTTAATCTATAAAGTGTGTGTGTAAGAAGTCGACAAACGGTAATACTCTCCGGTGTCACACTTCTCGTCTACTGTCACATCGAGTCCCTCAGTTCCTTACGGTTATATGTGTGTCCACAACAAGAATCCGATACCTCTGGTGAGTAGGTACGTCTATAATCTTTGTGTTTGTAAGTAAGTAAGTGAGTCGTACATAAAGAACTCGAGAATGATACTTATTAGACCATCTGTGACTGTTAGGTTACCAATTTTTTTTTTTTTACCGTACCAGAGATGGGATCAAATTTCCGAGAGTTCCTGAAGAAGGAGTGTTCACACTTTCTTGTAAGTGTATAATTTTAAAACCACGGTATGTCTTATAACCATGTCTCACTAGAACCTTTTACTAACCTCAATATCGTATATCTGTGGGTCTTATGACTCTGAATGTTATCATGACATTTATACTGTAGAAAAGTAGTGTCGTATATTTCGAATTCAGTGTAACCAGTGTGTATGATCACCATAACCCTCCGTCCTTATATACAGTAGTCACTCTTAATATTCTGTAAACCCCTTCCTCTGAACCCCTCTTAATATTCTGTGAGAAACTTAGATATTTGAGAGATCCACTCAAGAATCTTTTCTCTGTTCCTTCATCAAAAGTCATTAGTCAGTTTTTATTTTTCTGAAAAATCTTTCCGTTCTTCTTTTTGTTTCTTTTGTTGTCTTTGTCGTTTTTACTTTCTTTATCTCTTTCAGAACCTCAGTCTCCCAATCTCTTAATGTAAGACTTTCTTCACGTACGACGACAACGACGACGACGATTCAACGAAGTCAACATAGGTTGAGACACACTGGGGTATCTGCCGTCGGGTGGTCCGAGGGGGTAGGGACCCTAAGAGGTCCGTCCTTATGAGCTCACCCAACGATACAGGAAGAGGTTACGTACTTTCACTTTTCACTTTCACTTTTCACTTTTACTTCAGCGAGTGAGTACAGGCTGAGAGTCGCTGGGGTACTTGACGTCGGGTGGTCCGAGGAGGTAGGTACCCTAAAAGGTCCGTTCTCATGACTTCACCCCACGGTAACAGAAGAGACTTTCTTCACTTATCTGTCGTACTTCAGGCTCTAAAACAGATGGTTCCTGTCTTTATTCTAGGTTGAGATTTCCTCTTTTCTTTTTTTTTCAAGACATCCTGCTTAAGTATTGACGGTCGTTACGGGTATCAGTGAATGTCGGTAGATGATGTTCAACCGATGATGAGACCAAATTACTTTCGTTTGTCTTAGTTTGTAAACAGGACTTCGGTACTTCCCGACCTAGTCTATCTATTTCTAGATGAAAGAGATACTTTACTACTTTTTCAGAGTACAAATACAGACCCTAGTCCTTTTTAATTTTAGACATGATAAATCTTAAACACTGTTCGATTTTTATCACGGATTATACCTTTAATCTACTAGATTTAAAATAAAATTTTATTAAGACGTATAAAATATGATACATAAAAAGGACGAAATTTTTTCGTCAACATTTACTGTCGTCTTGGTAATATTTTGTAACCCTCATACGAGACATCCTCACTAAGGTATTTATCTTATTCCCTGTCAGAGAAATATCACTAATTTAAGAAAGTTTTTAGTACATTCTGTGTACCTATGAGTAAAAGTATGTGTACTTATGAATGTACACATATCATTTGTAATTTTTTCTTCCTTGGTTCATTAGTTGTATAAAATCTGGTACTAACTATACATATGTTTGTTGATTGAACCAGAGTTTCAAAGAGTAAGTAATTATACAGGAACAAGACATTACTCTTCCGACAAAACACCCTCCTACCAAACTTTTTAGTCAACATACCAAATCAGTCAAAATATTCTTAATAGTTTTATAAGTACCATGAGACTGAATGATTATCGAACAGGATTTGACCTGATGTATCCTGAGACTCTTGAAGGACGTATTAGGAAGAATATAAAAAATAGTCGATTCATATCCGTTCGACATTAATTCTAACGACCCTCTTTATAGTCGTTGGAATCATGTGTCTACTATGGTGATATTACGTATCGAGTCAATCATTTCTTAGGTGGACGTTACGTCCTCTGAGACCAAGCTAAGGACTCAGTCCTTCTAGGGGGCCTCTTCCCTATCCGATGGGTGAGGTCATAAGACCCCGAAGGGAACACCGAGTCGACCATTTCTTAGGTGGGTGTCACACCCTCTAGACCCAAACTAGGGACCCAACCCTTCTAGGGGACCTCTTCCCTTTCCGATGAGTGAGGTCATAAGACCGGACCTCTTAAGGTACCTGATGTGACAGGTACACCAGCGTTTCTCAACCTATCTTGACTCACTGAAAGTGAAAGTGGTGAGATTACCGTATTTCACTTCCTTGATTGTCGTCTACTTACCTATTCTTTCGACACCATGTATATGTGTTACCTCATAATCGGTAATTTTTCTTATAGAAACTTAGTCAAGATTACTCCACCTACTTTGACCTCGGTTAATATGTCTCACTTCATTCGGTCTTTCTTTTTGTGGTTATGTCATATGATTGTGTATATATACCTTAAATCTTTCTACCATTACTATTGGGACATACGCTCTGTCGTTTTCTCTGTATCTACATATCTTGTCTGAAAACCTGAGACACCCTCGCCCTCTACCACCCTACTAAACCCTCTTACCGTAACTTTGTACATATGATAGTACATTCTTTGCTTAGCGGTCAGATCCAAACTACGTCCTATGTCCTACGAACCCCGACCACGTGACCCTACTGGGTCTCTCTACCATACTCCTCCCTCGTCCCTCCCCCCAAGTCCTAACCCTTGAGTACATGTGGTCACCGCCTGAGTACAACTACATACCGTTTTGGTTATGTCATAACATTTCATTTTATTTCATTTTAAATTTTTTTTTTCGTACTAGGACGGACACTTGTCACGGTGAAAACCCCCTTGTCTTACCATCTATTTACTCATCAACGACTTCCAACGAAATTTACAATATGATCTTCAATACACACCCTATATCAAACCTCCTTTTCCTCTCTACCGGTAGTAGTCCTCACAAATCTTTTCCAGTGCGATTATCTCCTCAGACTTCTGAAAGAACTCCCATCAGTAGTTTTATCCAGGGGGAAAAGATGGTATAAAATAAGAATATTTCACGAGACTCGTAGAGTTCTCTTTCCCTCTGGAGTCGACCCACTCCTTTAAATAGTGTTCTTTCGATCGAGAACTCTACATCTAAAAATTATCTTATCTTATACATTTTTAAGTTCAGTAAAAATTCTTATTTCGTTCGACAGATCAAACTGACTTCGTATCACAAAATAACCACCACTATTTTTAATTTTATTTATTATATTAATACTTTTCTTTTCTTTTCAGTAAAGGTCGGGATGACAACACAAATGATCAGTCTGTAATGATTCGAGAACCTAAATGTTCTTACTCTTAGGTGACAAAGATCTTTCTTGATCGTTGAAAAGAATAATTATCTTGTTAAAGTGTTAAAAAACTGACAACATCGTTACTAGGGACTATAAGAGTACATTTATTTACTTTTAAAATTAGGACTTTTTTATTTTTATTTTTCGGAGAACCATTCCCATTTTCTCTTCTCACTTTTTCGACCGAATTTTTCGTTGTAACTTTTTTACTTCTAGTACCGCAGACCAGGGTAGTGAAGCACCGTTTATCTACCCCTTTGTTACCTTTGTTACTGTCTGAAATAAAAGAACCCGAGGTTTTAGTTACACCTGTCACTGACGTCGGTACTTTAATTTTCGGTGAACGAGGAACCTTCTTTTCGATACTGTTTGGATCTCTCGTATAATTTTTCGTCGCTGTAGTGAAATGACTGTTTCTAGGTATCTTAGTTTCGACGCCAAAAAGGTCATCAACACATGTCTGTATTCTCTACCTGGTATTTCTTCCGACTCACGGCTTCTAAACTACGAAAACTTAACACTACGACCTCTTCTGAGAACTCTCAGGGAACCTGACGTTCCTTAGTTTGGTCAGTTAAGATTTCCTTTAGTTCTGACTTATAAGTAACCTTCCTGACTATGACTTCGAAATTATTAAACCGGTGGACTACACTTCTCGGTTAAGACCTGTTCTAGGACTACGACCCTTCCTGACTTCCGTCCTTCTCTTCCCCCACTGTCTCCTACTCTACTAACCTACTGTAGTAATTGACTTACCTGTACTCAAACTCGTTTGAGTCCCTCTATCACTTCTTGTCCCTTCGAACCCGTACGACTTCAGGTACTCAGTGTTTCTTAGTCAGTACTAAATCGTTAACTTGTTGTTGTTGTTGTTCTTCATATCCGTGAAAAAAAAAAAAAAATCTAAGGAAACTTAGATTTTTTACGTTAGGACAGTAGTAGGAGGTAATTCGTGTAAAAGTTTAAGTGATTCTATGATGTAAATCTTGTCTTGTGTTTTACACGTACATAAGTGTTAAAATGTACACATTTTATTGTTATCTTTTGTTCATGAGTAGTCAGGTTAACAAAAAGACATAATAGGAAGTATTCATTCGGTTCGGTCGTCTAGTCATTCCAGTTATAATCGGTTTTAGTCGAAACTCTGTAAAACACTTGGTTAAGGGACCAGTAAGTGAACCTGGGTGATCGATTAGTCGGTGTCGTATTACTAATTTTTACTTATCCTGAGTGGTCAGGAGTTAAAAAAGTTAGAGTTGAACTTTTTTTGGAGGTAAAGTAAAATTCCCCTTTTTTACGTAACAAAGTTAATCCCTCTTAAAATAAATCCAGTTATTGTAAAAAAAAAAAGTCAAAGCAAGTCAAGTCAAGTCAGTGAGTCAGTACAGACTACACTGGGGTACCTGACGTCATACGGTCCGGAGGTACAGGTAGTGGTTGAGGACCTCAAATGAGTTTAGAGACAGGTAACTCGACCACTGTCGTAGGTTGGTAGAGTAGGAGACAGTAGGGGAAGAGGAGGACGGGAATTAGAAAGGGTCGTAGTCCCAGAAAAGTTACTCAGTCGAAAAGCATAGTCTACCGGTTTCATGACCTCAAAGTCGAAATCGTAATCAGGAAGGTTACTTTTAAGTCCTGACTAAAGGAAGTCTTACCTGACCAACCTATAGGAACGTCAGGTTCGTTGAGAGTTCTCAGAAGAGGTTGTGATATCTAGTTTTCGTAGTTAAGAAGTCGTGAGTCGAAAGAAGTATCAGGTTGAGAGTGTAGGTATGTACTGATGACCTTTTTGGTATCGAAAAGTTGATCTGTCTGAAAACAAAGGTTTCATTACAGAAACGAAAGATTTTACGACAGATCCGACCAGTATTGACGAGAAAGTTCCTCGTTCACAGAAAATTAAAGTACCGACGTCAGTGGTAGACGTCTCTAAAACCTCGGGGGGTTTTTATCAAACAGTGACAAGGGTCAAAGGGGTAGATAAACGGTACTTCACTACCCTGGTCTACGATACTAGAATCAAAAGACTTACAACTCAAAATTCGGTTGAAAAAGTGAGAGGAGAAAGCGGAAGTTGTTCTACGAGAAATCAAGAAGAAACGAAAGACAGTATTCACACCACAGTAGACGTATAAACTCCAATAACTATAAAGAGGGACGTTAACTATAAGGTCGAACACGAAGTAGGTCGGGTCACAAAGAGTACTACATGAGACATATATACAATTTATTCGTTCCACTGTTATATGTCGAAACTGGATGAGGAAAGGGTTAAATGGCCAAACAACAAGGTACAGGTCAAGATAGACAACGAAAGACCGGACGTATGTGTAAAGAGTCCTCCGTCCAGACCATAAGGGTATAGAAAGTCTTAAAAGGTGTCAGAACAACACTAGGTGTGATAGTTTCCGAAACCGTATCCGTTATTTCGTCTTCATCTAAAAAAAAGACCTTGAGAGAACGAAAAAACTACTAGGTTACCTACAACCGTTAAACTAGAGACTAAGAAGACGGAAAAGATTTATGTCGAACTTGTAGACCTTCGAGTACCAACTGTATGACAACTTCGGACAGAACCTCTTAAAACTCGTAATGAAACGATCGTACTCTACTCACGTTAACACACCATTAAACTCGTAAGAAACCGTAACGGAGAGAAACCCTAACCTTACTTTGACTGTAAAAGGTCAGGACACCGGTGACAACTCAAAAGGTTTAAACGACCGTATAACTCACGTCGTGAAAGTGTCGTAGTAGAAAATCCTAAACTTTGTCGAGTTGACCTAAGGTAGTGAAGGTGAGCCAAACAAGTATCACTACAGAGGATTTCAGGTGAACTGAAGTGTAAGGTCCTACAGACCGAGATCCACACACTAGTGTGGTAACACTAGACCCAGTACTTCTAGAAAAAACACATCAAGACACATAAGAACGTTGGAGAAGAATTATGGAAGACGAAGGTAATCCAGGTATGTTAAAGACGGGAAATGACTCGGGTAGAAACGTACTTTTAAAGAGAACCATAGAGATTAAAAGAACTTCTCTAGAGATCAGAAAGGATAAGAAAGGTCTTATATAAGGGTAAAAAGATCTTATAAAGGATTAAGTATCGAAATATCAATAAGTCATTCTCTAAAAACTTTTAGTAGTAAGGTTTAGAAAATTTTGTAATAAACTCTTATCGAGGTTAAAAGACTGAAAGACCATGAAGGGTCTCCGTCTTTGGGTTTATCACAATGTACCATATTTTACTTTTAATCAGTTTCTTTAAGTCACCGTGTCTACAACTCGGTTTATCCGGATCCTTTTTTCACTCACGAGACCACCCCATTCCCCCTTTGGCCTACTGATTTTCACACCCTTCTTACTGAAAAATGACGGAATTCCTAGGTAAGGACATCGTCCTGTTTCCCGGACGAATGACGGGTAGTCTCTTGACTTCTTAATAAATGATCGAGACTACTTGACCAAAAGGTCTTTATCGGTAGTGATCCCTTTTTTTAATCCAAACTTAATATCGTCTTTAATGAAGTCGTTAATCTTGTTTACCGTAGTATAAAGTGAGATTTTTTACCATTAAAATAAAAAAAAAAGAAAAATAAATTGTAGTTTTCATTTACACTTTTTATTTTCCCTTGATTATATTTTGTTAAGACAAGAAATCGATCAAATAAAAAGCGTTTTTGATTAAATATATAAAATAACAGAATCGAAATCCATATGAAAATTTTTAATACAGATTACTAACGGTCATGACACTTCTACTATACGAATTCTTTACATGAAATTAATTGACTATTCTAGTCACTTCACCATTTAATCAGTCGGTATCTACTTTGTAAACTGTTCATAGGAGTTTTCTCCTTTACAATAAAAGATTTTACGTACAGTCGAAATCTGTACCAGATTTTTTTTTCGACAGTACCAGAGTACCATATCTTAAAATTTTGACTTTTCATGGAATCTCTTCTACTTCGACTTCAGTCACAAGTACCCAACGTCTAGTGAGACTCCCGTCTCGAATCCTTAAAATAGTCCATGACGAATCGTGATAAAGTAACACATCTTTTACGTGTGTTTGGTCTTGAGTACAAAAAAAATTCAAGATACGTAGTTTCTGGTTGTAAAGGGTTGTTAACTATACCTAGTGAGTCATTAAGTAATTTTGTTTCATTGTTTTATTTAAGTTGTTACTTTATTAGTTTGTTACTTTAAGTCATATAAAATTATTAAAATACTTGTCTCGATAATAATAAACGGACCTCTTCAGAATTTTAGATATCGTTTTCTCTTTCCTTTTGAGTCCGTGTAGCAAACTCATACTCTTTAGGTAGAATCAAAGAGGAGAAGAGTCAAGGATCAGAGAGGAGAGAGTGAGGGAACAGGAACTAAAGACCAGAAAAGAACAATGAGAGTAAGAGTAAGAGAGAGAGAAAAAAGATAACGAGAGTAAGAGTAAGAGAAACAGAGGGAGAATGTGTGACGTTTGTTGGTTGTGTAAGACAATTTTAAGTCGGTCATGATGTGACTTCAACATGATGAGTTTTAAGTAAAGTCTTTTCAAGAACTGACTTATACAGTAATTAATGGGATTAATTTATTCGGACATAACTTTATAAGGGTGAAACACGTTTATACGATCCGTGGTCTCTTAGTGTACGTTTATTATACCACGTTGAACCGATATTTGTTTCCTCTCTTCTATTATGTATATAAAATGGTATTTATAGTTGTATCTTGTTTAATAAATTTTCACTAAGGTTCATGTTATATTCGTTCAACCCTTTAATTATCGTAACTCAATAAGTTAAACATAACGTATATAAAATTCAAAGTACGTGAAAAGAATGATACACAACTATTAAGTCCGTTTCGAATTCAGACAAAACAAATGAGTAATAAAAAATTTCGGTGTATTTACTTGAATAATTTTCATGAGTCTTATAAATCTTATAAAGGGTTGGTCTTCTCCTTCTTTTTTGAGTGATTGACTACTATATGAAACTATCAGTGTCTTCAAATTTTTCTTTTTTATGTATTCGTTACAAAATCGGGGGTCTGTGATCCGTACCCGGAAAGGAAGACTAAAATGATAAGACTTACCCCATCGACTTATGTGACTTTAGTCTTAGACTTACGTAGGAATGAAACTGTCCAACTCCGAATACCATTGAGACTGAAGTTAAATGGAAGATTGAGTGAATGTCCCGAGTTTGTTAGGAAAACGGGTAAAATAACTGTGTGAGAATTGTTGGGGTTTTACCAAACAAAACAAAAATGCCTTGACATGAGAGTCATTTATTAGGTTTACAAATTAGACCATATCGAGTCGACTTTATTGTATTTTTATTGGGTTTTAACTTCATGATTTCTGTTATAGACGTCTTTTATCTGAATAAAATTCGATTAATATTCGAGGAAAATTTCCTTTTATAATATTTATTTTTAGGTAACACAACATACATGAAACTTCCTATGATTCAAAACCAACCTTAAAAAGACCAGTTTTATACTAATACGTTTCATTTCTCGGAAATTCTAGAAAGAATTCGGTCAAACGAAAACGATTTAAATTTTTATAAAATGTACGATGTACAGTACAGGGACAACTAATGTTTCGATTTCTAATTATAACTTTATAGTTATGAAATCAAAATTTAAGGTACTAAGTGAACGTAAGGTGTATCTTTAATAAAAATTTTATAGTATTTGACTATAAACCGGACACATGAATGAAAGGTTATGATTTTAAGACAAATTTGAATACTACCCCATTATTCTTTATTATCGAAGTCTATGTTTGGGTCACGATTGAATTTCATTCACTTTTGGAGATTATAAAGTAAAATTACAAAAATCCTAAATTCTCTACGATCCTAAAGGATGACATCAAAGAAATATGTTCACAAAATAAACAAAAATGAATACGTTCCACTTTAATCTAATGAGATCCGACAAAATAATTAAGGTAATTAAGATCGTATTAATAAAATATATCTTCTGTCTCTTTTGACTAAAGACATATTTTATTATTTTCGTTTTGTATACAAAACATTCTAGTTTTCTTTTACTTTATTCTGTTTCTTAATGATGTGATGGTAAAATTTTTAATTAAAAATTCTTTTTATACATAATTACTGTGTTATTTTAATCTATGTACTTCACGTACCCAAAATTATGTACAGTTTTCACTTTTATATGAGTTTTATATAAAAAATTGACGTCTGTTAGGAACATGACCACTAAAAAATTCTTATTTTCTCTCCTTATTCTTCTTACCATCCTAATCTTTTTAAGAATTTTAAAGATAATCATAATATAGACCTCAATCAACTATAAGACTTTATAAATATGAATTGTAAGGTTACTTGACGAAAAACTTTACGTTACTTGTTAAATAAAGAATAACATTCCTTACACATTGACTTGTGTTATTACTAATGTATGTGACTTTAAATTTAATAAGTAAGAAATATAATGCTTTTTTTTGGGTCAAGTTATAAATCCGTTACGAGAACTGAGTAATAATTTCGGGAACGAAGTTGTAAACTAGTTTTAATTAAGACTCAGGTCATTGTGATATTATTGTAAATCACAGTTAGTAAATTTTTAACAAGATACAGTACTCCCTCTTTTCGATAATAGTCTGGATTCTTAATCATTTTCACAGTTCGTTCATTTATTGGACAGTATGTCGACAATTATGACTAATTAAAGACTTCGTCGTAGGAAAAAAGCATTTACTTCCTCTTTACCTCTCTGATTACTCTGGTCGTTTGAAAGTGATTTATACATTCCCGTCAGACCAGGATTTTGTTTAAAGGGAGTATACTTGTTCAAATTTTATAAGTAAGATTTTTACAAATAAAATATGATAAAATGACATTCACACTGTATTTAAATAACGTCTTTTGTATTTCTACATCCAGTAGTTTTTCTTCTAACTCCTTCCTTCTTCTCTCTTTGTTTCTTTGTCCCCTTTTTAATGGGATAATAATCCCTATAACCAAAGACAATAAACTTTAATTCTTTCTAATTTATCTTTCTATTTAATATTCCTTTTATTAGTCAAAAGTTAAACCGTAAGATGTACTAATAGAAAAAGACAACTATTTTAAATTAGACATTTTACGAAAAATCAAACATTTATCATAAGATAGTGGACTGCGAAGGGAGTTACCATTTCGTAGACGGACTGTTACGTCCTCTACCTCCATCCTAGAGACCCAACCCTTCTAGGGGACCTTCTCCTTTACCGTTGGGTGAGGTCAAAAGAACGGACCTCTTAGGGTACCTGTTTCTTCGGACCACCCGATGTCAGGTACCCCAACGTTTTCTCATCCTGTACGGAATCCCTGATTTCCGTATGTATGTATGTATCCGTGTATGTAAGGTGTAAGATAGTGTACCTAACTGAAACTTAAGAAGTTGATAATACTGTACATAAATTCTCGATATAGATTAACTCATTCTTCGTAGTTGGATCATGGTACTATGTCAAGAGACTCCCCTTGTACCATTTGTTCATTTTATGGAGACATTTGTTCCTTAGGGTACCTGTCTTCTCGGACCACCCGATGTCAGGTACTCTAGTGTTCCTCAGTTTGTACTGACTTGTTGATTGTGAAAGTGTATGATAATATTTATTCACTTGTCACTCTCTTTCTCCTCCCTCCTGTACACTCCCAACATAAAGTACTTAAGATCCTCTTTTTGATAAGTACACGAAAGTCAAGTCAAGTCAAGTCAGTGAGTTAGTACAGGCTGAGAAACGTTAGGGTACCTGGCGTCGTGTGGTCCGGAGGGACAGGTAGTGGTCGAGAGCCTCAAATGAGTTTGAGTACAGGTAACCCAGTACGGTAGGTTGGTAGAGTAGGTGACGACAGGGGAAGAGTAGGACGGAAGTTAGAAAGGGTCGTAGTCTCAGAAAAGTTTACTCAGTCGAGAAACGTAGTCCACCGGTTTCATAACCTCAAAGTTGTGGTCAGGAAGGTTACTTGTGAGTCCTGACTAGAGGAAATCCTACCTGACCAATCTAGAGGAACGTCAGGTTCCCTGAGAGTTCTCAGAAGAGGTTCTGGTCTCTAGTTTTCGTAGTTAAGAAGTCACGAGTCGAAAGATATATCAGGTTGAGAGTGTAAATATGTACTGATGACCTTTTTGGTATCGGAACTGATCTACCTGGAAACAACCGTTTCATTTCAGAGACGAAAGATTATACGATAGATCCAACCAGTATTGAAAGGAAAGTTCCTCATTCACAGAAAATTGAAGTACCGACGTCAATGGTAGACGTCACTAAAACCTCGGGGAGTTTTTGTCAGACAGTGACAAAGGTGACAAAGGGGTAGATAAACGGTACTTCACTTCCCTGACTTACGGTACACGAAATGTCACCACTTTACAGTTTCGTTAAACATTAGTAATGACATCTGGTTACGGAGTATTTGGAACAAGGTTTTCCAAAGGAATGTCAAAGGATACACACACTCACTCGTCTTGAGTCTCGGTCTCCTGGTTTAGGTGGTTCCGTCCAGTTGAAGTAGTACCAAAAGTATAAATAACATAAATATATCTGAAAACGAAATCGTTGTTAAAGAATCTGAATTTCTGAAAATTTTGACGGTAAAAACTGTCACGTATAATATTGAAATGAGGTACTGTCACCAAAACTCTTTTAAATCTTCAACACGGTGTCCATAAATCTAAAGTGGTACGACAGAAAATACTCAAGGATGTGTACGTCTACAACATGACATACTTGGGTAAGTAAGGTAAGAAACAATTGTCTGACTTTTCCCTCGAGTACACTTTCCTTTCTCTACAAGTATTTGTGAGAAATTTACCAATTTCACATTTAATAGTGTTTATCGGTAATTCTAGTGTACTTTTACACTACAAATCTCAAAATTTTTATAAAAGACAACGAAAGAATTAAAGTTAGATTATAAAAGTTCACTACTCGATAGGACGAAGAGTGCTCTCTTAAGAGTTAGTTCTCCATTTGAAATACGAAACTCTTGATGAAGGAAGTTTTCGATAAATCATAACCTTTACATAGAGTAATTAATGAGAAGAGGTTTAACGAGGTCGTCGAACTTTCGTACTTGTCTCAAAAAGATTGAGGTCACAACCATCTAATTAAAGAGTATAAAGATTTACGACTAAGAGACTGTAGAACTTATTCTCTATTCGGTAAAAAAAGTTTCCGTATCTTATTTCTTTAGTATAATGATATCACAGTGGAGACTCTTAAATTAATTTTCGTAGTGTTAATGAAATAATATACTATAATTATTTTATAAACGATCTAAAGGTCGTTTAAATTGGAAATTCATTATTAATGAACTTAGTTGTAAAAATAACAACAAATATTAATACTTAAACTGAGGAATCGTTGAAAAGTAATCTTATAATTGTATAAGTATTTAAAATATTCCTACATTTCGGGTAATCGTTTAAAAAAAACGATACTTATAGAAGTTAAATTTTAAGATTGTATCAATATTAAATATTGATACTTAGAGGAAAAGTTCTTCGTTTTTTTGTAAGTGTCCATTTTAGTTTTTATTACAAAGGTATAAGGAATCTTGGAACTTCCCGATTCCGAATAAAACTTATGTAATTTACGGGTCATAATATGCGTCACTCTAAAAATTTTATTGTTCGTTAATTTTGATATCGTGATTAGGTCAGGACATCTGATCATATCCGGTCAAACAAGTACAAGAAAAATTCAGTTAAAATAGGTAATGGAAGGACTGACTAAGGTAATTGGTATCACGGTGTAAAAACGTACCGATATGTAAGGAGATAGCTCTTCTTTATACTAATAAACTTGCATAAAGTGTAGCCAGTTTCCTTTTAGGGATTTAGTTTCACTAAACATCTTGTTGGTTTACTACTGATTATTGGAGTTATTCTGCTACGTGTGACAGCTCAGTAGATATACTCAACACAAAACTTATAACCCACCATACATTTACCGTCCTCCCTTAATTCTTTCACTTCCTTCTTTAAAATTCTTTGTTTCGTATATTCTAGTATGAATAACGTTAATATACATATATCCTTCGGTAGTCGTAGATACCTCCTTTTTAATATCTATATATATAAGAACAATCGTTCCCTTTAATTTATAGGTACTCTCACTTCCTTGTCTACCACCCTAATTCATTTGTTTAGTATTTTACTAAATTCATAAATTTATGAACGAAATGTGTCGAAAGTGATTCTTTATACACGGTTTTTTATCGATAAACGAGATGAAGAAGGAGTAAGACACACACATACACACTCCCTCTCTTTTTTCTCTCTCACTCTCTACCTCTTCCTCCACTCGTTACTCCCTACCCTCCTTTCTTCCGTTCTTACTCTCTCCTTACGAGTAGTCTTTACCATCTGTGATTTATTTGACGTGTACCTGATTGTCTGACCAAGGTTTATCCCTTTCTTCGTGCGGTTTCGACATATAACAGTGGGACGAATAAATTGAAGATAAGTCTCATGTAGTACTCTTTACGACCCGACCTTCTTCGTGTTCGACCTTAGTTCTAAAGGTCCTCTTTATAGTTATTGGAGTCTATACGTCTACTGTGGTGGGAATACAGTCTTTCACTTTTTCTTGATTTCTGGGAGAACTACTGTCACTTTCACCTCTCACTTTTTCAACCGAATTTCGAGTTGCAAGTCTTTTGTTTCTAGTACCGTAGACCAGGGTAGTGAAGTACCCTTTATCTACCCCTTTGTCACCGACTGAAATAAAACCCCCTGAGGTTTTAGTGACGTTTACCACTGACGTCGGTACTTGAATTTTCTGTGAATGAGGAACCCTCTTTTCAATACTGGTTTGATCTGTCATATAAGTTTTCGTCTGTGTAATGAAACGGTTGTTTAAAGGCAGATCAGTTCCGACACCAAAAAGGTCATCAGTACATACCTACACTCTCAACCTGACACTTCTTTCGACTCGTGGCTTCTTAACTACGAAACCTTGACGCCACAACCTCTTCTGAGGACTCTCAGGGAAACTGACGTTCCTCTAGGTCGGTCAGGTAAGACTTCCTCTAGTAGGGACCCTAAAGAAACCTCCCTTACTACGATTTCGACTTTGAGGTCATGAAACCGGTGGAGTACACTTCTCAACTGGTAACTAACCCTTTGTGAGACTACGACCCTCCCTAACCCCTGTCCTCCTCTTCCCCTACTGTCTCCTACTCTACCGACCTACCGTAGTGACTGAACTACCTGTACTCAGACTCACTTGAGGACCTCAACCACTACCTGTCCCTCCGGACCGCACGACGCTAAGTACCCCAGCGTTTCTCAGTCTGTGCTGACTCACTGACTTGACTTGACTTTATTTGACTCCTCATTTTCTTACTTTCTACGAGTTTGACTGTCTTACGACAGTAATATCTTTGTTTTAGACTGTAGGATTGGGGTTATTAATTAGTAATACGGTGTATAAAAAAGGGTGAGTTCCAGTATCGAGTTAAATGCGTCAGGAAGTCTGGGTAGATTGAGGAAAGGGAACGAATAGGAATTTCCGAAAGGTAATGGTGCCAGTAGTCTAAGTTGGAAGAACGTGACACGTGGAGTAAATTTTTAAAAGTAAGAAAGGTTTTGAGGAAAGATTTTATCGTCTCTCTTTTCATTTTTCTTCTTTGTTTGTCTTTTTAAAGGGAAGTGACTTCAGCTAGAGGGGTTCAATGTTTATCTAAAGTTATTAGGGGTTCTTTTTGTACAATTAGGATTTTTCCCGTACCACAAACTACAGTCCTCAAAAAAAAGAAAAGGTGAGTTTCGACTAATGAATGAGTCTTGTGGAGTTGATGTTGTCTGATTAAGGGAGTGGATCTATTATCCATTTATCTTGTTCTATTAGACGTTTAATGGAAGACACTATAATATACATAACTTTCTTAAACATATATTCACACATACCTTTATTAACAGAGAATTCTTTACTGTAGTTTTAATAATTTTATTTATTATAGAAGATAAGTTTCTCTCATATCTGCTATAATGACAACTGACGAATTACACATGAATCTTACCATTACCAGTTCAGTCTTCGTACGTCCTTAATGTCCAGACGTCAGTTGTTTATTTTGTCTTTTGTGCATGACTCTTTTAGTCTCCTTGATGAATAAACTTTCTCAAAATGTTTCTGTCGACTTCTCATTAAAGGAAGAAGATAATCAACAATTAAATAGTCTATAACACATTCACATGGGTATAAAATAGTGAAAGTGAAGGTCTTTCATTCTTAAAAGGGTTTTATTCTTCTACTTGTACACTCCGATAAGGCATATATAGGTGACTACCATCCATCTTAAAAGGATAAAAGGTTTGATAAGTACACAGAAAGATAGATATGTCAATAGAAAAGGGTAGAAAAAGATAGACACGGTAGACAGAGACATAGACAGATGGGTAGTCGTGAAGAGGTTTCGGATGGGTTTTCAGACCATCTGTGTGTTACCTTTCTGATCGTGGGTTACCCGAAACTGTTTACTTATAATTTCGGCTCCCAGTATACTGGTAAAGGTTGTAACTTTTGGTACCGAGATTTATGCACCTTTACTGGTCTTTATCCTAACCAGACGTGTGACCCCTTTTCGGTGTGTTTTAATTTGTTATTTTTTATGGGTCGTATAAAACCATCAAAGAATTTTTGTTGATAAGGTCTACCCAATTGACAAAAGTAGAATGAGGAGTTTTTTCTTGTACGTAGAATCTGTATGTGTCGGAATCTTGTTCATCGGTAGGAGGTTATATTCCAATAGTCGAAGTATGAAAGACGGAAGTGTCCCTCAGACACGGTCTAGTTTTTTTTTCTTTTCTTTTCTTTGTTCGTTTTTGAATTAAATTGAATCTTTTAACATTCAACTAAATGGTTATTACACTCATAATATGGTTAACACAATGTACACTCTACTTATTTTAGTAAAAAGAATTATTATATTATATATGTATTTACGTATATAAATGACGAAGTAATCACTACTAATCGACAGAACTTCGTTATGCATGTATGAGCCATGTCTAACAAGAGTAAAAACACGGGAGCCAAACGAGAGAAGACACAATGAGGAAGGAGCAGGAACAATGTAATACCCTACCGACTATAAAGGAACAGACGGAGAATCCACTCCTTAAGGTCATTTAATACTGACTTTAATCTCAAGACGAAATTTTTATGTCTACTATACTATGTGATTCTTTATTAAAGTTTAAAACCGTGAAAAATTAATTTTGTAAAAAATTTTCCTGTATCTCTTTCACACTGACGTGTTAACTACAATTTTACTTAAAAGGTTACAATATACAGGAGTGTTCGGAAGTGAACGTAATAATTAACACTGAAAATTTTGGTACGTTTTCTTATAAACATACGTAAGAATAAAGCGTAATGGTCGCATTAAAGTGTTATTTGCATATGAAGTTGTCTCAAACTAGGAATTATGGGATTTCTATCTAACGAAATTTTACTGTTTAATGTATAATGTGTAAATTGTTATTGATTTTTGATCAAAAAAAGTCCAAATCCAGTTCTAAACGGTTATATAGAAACACTAAATCTGGATACAAGATGTATTTAAGACTAAACAGTGTCCAGCTAGACTTTACGGGTTTCGAAAACGACATGAAAGGGAGATGTAAGACCTTCATAAATCCCTCTTAGTTCAAAGAAGGTACGTTCTCTTAAACTCTTCTGAAATAAACCTCTTATACAGAAAGGTAAATCACTAAATTATATAAAGGGGTTACTTATTTGATTCAACGTTTTCAACCGTTCCCTAAAAGAATTCGTGTTTATCAATTAGATCTTTTTCCAAAAATTAACATAACGGACAAGTGTCTTCACTTATTCTCTAAAATTTATTAGACAACATTTAAGAAATTTCCTTTTGAGTTATACGTACTAGATCCGTGTCTAAATCCGAGAAGATTAAACTATTTACAAAGTTGGTTTATAGTATTGTTTTAAAACAAAGATGAGTTAAGAGTGAATTAACTTAAAAGTGAAGAAATGTCTCGGGTCTTAGTGATGTTCGAGTAACTGGTAGATGGTAAAGGAGTCATACGAAACGAAGGTTTATAAAAGAAACATAAGAACTTAAATAGGTATAGGTTACATTAAGGTTTTAGTCCGTTTCCTATTACAGAATACGTAGACATGTCGAAGAATAACTCGGAGGGAAACGAGAAGTCTACTTTTTCAGTGATTTATAGTGGGAAATTCTTAGACATGAAAGACGGTGTGAACCGGGACTGTCTAATCTGGTAAGTCGGCATTTACGACATCCATTGATACTCGTATTAAGGTTTGACAACAGACACAAGAGACTGTCATAAAACCTTTACTGGGGTGTTACTACTTTTTTATTTTTTTATTTTTTTTGGTGAGAACCTTCTACTCCGATATGTATATATATATATATATATATATATATATACATTGTAATTTTCAATTCTCAAAATAAACAAATTATCGGAAGAATCCTACCTTCTTCGTGTTCGACCTTAGTTCTAAAGGTCCTCTTTATAGTTAATGAAGTCTATACGTCTACTGTGATGGAAATACCGTCCTTCACTTCTCCTTGATTTTTCGGAGAACTACTTTCACTTTCTCCTCTCACTTTTTCAACCGAATTACGAGTTGTAAGTCTTTTGCTTCTAGTGCCGTAGACCAGGGTAGCGAAGTACCCTTTATCTACCCCTTTGTCACCTTTGTCACAGTCTGAAATAAAAAAACCCGAGGTTTTAGTGACGTCTACCACTGACGTCGGTACTTGAATTTTCTGTGAGGAACCTTCTTTTCAATAATGGTTGGATCTGTCGTATAAGTTTTCGTCTCCGTAATGAAACGGTTGATTCCAGGTAGATCAGTTCCGATACAAAAAAGGTCACCAGTACATACCTACACTGTCAACCTGACACTTCTTTCGACTCGCGGCTTCTTAACTACGAAACCTTGACGCCACAACCTTTTCTGAGGACTCTCAGGGAACCTGACGTTCCTCTAGGTTGGTCAGGTAAGACTTCCTCTAGTCGGGACCCTAAAGAAACCTTCCTTACTACGATTTCGACTTTGAGGTCATGAAACCGGTGGAGTACACTTCGCAACTGAGTAACCTTTTCTGAGACTACGACCCTCCCTAAGCCCCCGTCCTCCTCTTCCCCTACTGTCTCCTACTCTACCGACCTACCGTAGTGACTGAGCTACCTGCACTCAGACTCACTTGAGACCCTCAATCACTACCTGTCCCTCCGGACCGCACGACGTTTCTCAGTCTGTGCTGACTCACTGACTTGACTTGACTTTATTTGACTCCTCATTTTCTTACTTTCTACGGTTTTGACTGTCTTGCGACAGTAATATCTTTGTTTTAGACTGTAGGATTGGGGTTATTAATTATTAATACGGTGTGTAAAAAAAGGGTGAGTTTCAGTATCGAGTTAAACGTGTCACGAAGTCTGGGTAGATTGAGGAAAGGGAACGAATAGGAGTTTCCGAAAGGTAATAGTACCAGTAGTCTAAGTTGTAAGAATGTGGCACGTGGAGTAAAGTTTTAGAAGTAAGAAAGGTTTTGAGGAAAGATTTTATCGTCTCTCTTTTCATTTTTCTTCTTTGTTTGTCTTTTTAAAGACCTGTACTCAAACTCACTTGAGGTCCTCA
The DNA here is from genome assembly GCA_006410555.1 of Capra ibex. Classification (NCBI taxonomy): domain Eukaryota; kingdom Metazoa; phylum Chordata; class Mammalia; order Artiodactyla; family Bovidae; genus Capra; species Capra ibex. The sequence goes on along the minus strand of SJYO01052474.1, from coordinate 53,107,357 downwards.
ACCACTACCTGTCCCTCCGGACCACACGACGTAAAGTACCCCAGTGTTTCTCAGCCTATGCTGACTCGCTGACTTGACTAGACTTTTTCAATTACAAAGTTTCCAAGAAGGGAACATCGAGTCAGTCATTTAGACGGACGTTCCGTCCTTTGGACCTAAGTCAAGAACCCAACCCTTCTAAGGGACCCCTTCCTTTGTCGTTGGGTGAGGTCATAAGAACGGACCTCTTAGGGTACCTGTCTCCTCGGACCGTCCGATATGCCACGTACTCCAGCGTTCAACCTGTGTTGAATCGCTTATTGGTGATGGTTATAAAGTTTGACAAACAGACTACGGTAATCAAGGGGTAAGGAGAATCCTAATATCGTGACGACGAAAAGGAACCATCCTGTCTACGACAGGAATGACGTAGTTGTAGTGAAAAGAGTCGGCAAATGGTGTAGGAACGAGAGTCGTAGTACAGAGATACGGATTCATCAGCGGCTGACGATTGTGGACAAGAATGAAATATATTAGTCCTCTCTTCACAGGATGTCCCTCACGAAGGGTATTCATCGTGAGGTGACTATTGAGTGTTCTCAACCACGTACAAGAAATAGTAAAGAGTCCCAGAAAGTCACTATAACTCGAGATAAACGAGTGTCTCCGTCGAATAATCTATCTTATGAGAAATAAATGGAGGATATGAAATGACGGTGTGAAGAAATGAAGAGATAACCGTAAAGGTCCCTAACACAAAGTTTATTTAAAGAACGGGAGTTTATACGAAGAGTTCCGCATACGGACCCCTTTGAGTTTAATTCTATGTATAGAAACTCCACGAACTAAAAGGGGTGTAAAAATGTAGTAACTTTAACCCTATATTGTAACATACGTAGTTGATATAAACCGACTGATGAACTAAGTGTAATTTAAGAATTTACCGGGATAGACACGATAATCCTAAGAAGAGACGTGTGGTATCCACGGGATCGATATCTTAGACTGGGAATAAAGAAGGTTCTTTAATTTTGAACTTATTTCCTGGGTCTCTAACTTGACCGACTATATACAATTTCAAACACAGGATCTTCTTACTTCTTGAGGAAATAACTCCGAGGTTTTGAGTTTCCGAAGAAATGATTCCGAACAACGGAGAAGAATTCATACTACTCCACTAGAGTTTCGTAAAGTTATTTGAGGGGAGGTTCTTGAATAAATACAAAGTACTTTACGGAACGAGTAGTAAAAGAAATGACGGGGGAGGGTTTTTTTCTTCCAAATTACGAGTTTTGATGTTCAATAATCATGTTTTGAGGACTAGGTAAGTGGAGAGGATAGTAGATCTCAAAATGAGAAAAAGAAAAGAAGAAAAAAAAAAAAAAACCAACAACAACAAGAATTCGGTGTTAATTTATTCATATCGGTGGACCTTAGGAAGAACCTTTATTCCATGAGTAAAACCTTTAGGATATCAGTAGTTTCTCACTTTTATGTCAAATTTAGACACTTTGTGATTAATAGTCGATTCTTTGTCTTTAAGTAAAATTTTCGAAAAAGAGATTCACGATAAGACACTACCGGTGGTACGACTCATTTACACTGTCTCTTCTTACTAGATACACGGAGTAAGAAGAGACCAAGACGTTTTACTAAAAAAAAAAAAACCAAAGACTTATAAATGAATGTTATACGTTCGATTTAGAAGAGGAAATTCCCATATCCGTCTGATTTGATATTTCAAAATCGATGTTAAGAAGTAAGGACCCACTTCTTGACACTGTCCGGTCGAACCAAGTTCACAAATAAGGAGGTCATGAGTTAATTGCGATTCCGTTTTCTCATTGTAAAATGTTTTGTCAACGACTCTGGAGTAGTGACAACACTTCTCCTTCGACCCTCAGGCATCGGTACACCCTGATCCTTCTTGAAGGTTCTTCCCAGACAAGTGTCCGACAAGTATGTAGGATCCAAAGGACTCTATAAGAACTAACTCAGACACAAAGTCCATATTAATGATTGTGACGGTAGAAAACGAGAGTTTTCTCAAAAGGTAACCTACTATATACAGTGGGACCAATATCTCTAGTAACTTCTATTGGGATAGGAAAATGAACTCTACTGTTTACTCTGGACCTTACAACTTCCCTGAAAAATTTCAAGTAAGTTAATAACCATATAAATAGTCATTTTAAGTCCACACGTCATATGGTAAAGTAAATAATCAATATAACAACTTAGGTAAGAAAGTAGTAAGGTGGAACACTAACTGTCGTTCGACAGTTCTATACCAATTTCAAGTCGACTAAATCATCAACTCTTTGTATCGTCGGGGTCAAGGTAAGCCATTGTAGTCCTAGTTTTAATCGTATGATTTGTTTCTCGGTCCATTTCTATTCTCCTGTGACAGGACGTCTTGCAAAAAACCTTATATTTTACGATAATATTTTATCTCATATTAAGGTTCAGTGAAAAAGACAACAACAAAAGAATTATAAACGACTTACTTTGGATCGGAACTTAGATAATAATTTATAAACACGAGAAGAATTCTTTTGTAAGTCGGATTTTCAAATTCGTCATTGATTCCCATCAGAGGGAAGGTTGACCGATTAATTCGGTCTTTTATCATAGACTTTTACTGAGAAGAGAGTTTTGTCTGTAGAAGTCAAGTCAAGTCAAGTCAACGAGTCAGCACAGGCTGAGAAACGCTGGGGTACTTAACGTCGTGTGGTCCGGAGGGACAGGTAGTGGTTGAGGGTCTCAAGTGAGTCTGAGTGCAGGTAGTTCAGGCATTACGGTAGGTCGGTAGAGTAGGACCCAGCAGGGGAAGAGGAGGACGGGGGTTAGGGAGGGTCGTAGTCTCAGAAAAGGTTACTCAGTTGAGAAGCGTACTCCACCGGTTTCATGACCTCAAAGTCGAAATCGTAGTAAGGAAGGTCTCTTTAGGGTCCAACTAGAGGAAGTCTTACCTGACCAACCTAGAGGAACGTCAGGTTCCCTGAGAGTTCTCAGAAGAGGTTGTGGTGTCAAGTTTTCGTAGTTAAGAAGCCACGAACCGGAAGAAGTGTCAGGTTGAGAGTATAGGAATAGTTAGGTTTTTTGTATTCTTTATATCGAAAAGTCTCTTTTTTTAGGGTGAAAACTCCTTTACTGGAAGAAGACTCAAATAACAATTCTTTTAAACATTTCGTCTTTTTAAACCAGTGTAAAGTTATACGATTTTGGTGGTGAAGAGATATAGGAATCACTATGGTGAAATGGTTGGATAGGAGACCAGAGACTTAGAAAAACAGTAAAATAAAATAATATAAAATGAAACTTAAAACAAGAGACCATTACTTAAAAATATAAAAAGATTTCTTATCTACTAACGGTTCTAGGAACAAGATATTCAGAATAGGTATTTCGGGTGTGTCAACCTTGAGGTCTTTAATTTAAAATTCATATTTGTTTTATGTCATAACAAACCGTATCCTCTCTGAATCTTGAGGAGATTGGTACGGTCCACACACCGGGGGATTAGGTAAGTGAATATGGATAATCTTTTGACCAAGACGGAAGGTCGAGTTCAAGACCCATATCAATCGTTTCGTCTTACTTACGAGGAAAGTTTCATAAGGTTTAACCTTTTAATTGAAGTGTCTAAAGGTTAACATTTTCGTGGGATTTTAGTACCGTTTTACTAGTTATCGATGATATATAAAGTTACGGTCCTCGACTCTTTTTTTAGTGTCCGTTTTCTACCTTAAATCTACTCAACGGATTCCCTTTCGAAATCTAAAAACGTATGACTATCCACTAAAAGTCTCTTTCGACTTAATACTGAAAAGGGTTAGTTGAGTAGGAATTTTTGTAGTTGTCGTCGTGCTACGAAACCTACGAAACTTGTACGAGTGAATTTGCATGTGGTCGACTTTGACACTTGTCTTACTCGACCACTCGTTTTTGAAGTTTATTCCCTTTAAAGAGTATGGAGAATGTACTGTAATTTTTATTCTTTTCAATTTCTACACAATTTTGGAATCAGAGTAAAGACTAATAATTAACGATATAGTCATTAAGTTTGTACAAAACTAACGAAGATCAATTGATACGAACATTCACAACAACGTAAAACTTATCGTCTTATACGATTTCTTAGTCGTTTTATGGAATAACTTTAAATGTACTGACAGTCTATCAAAAACGTGTTCTATTACGTAGATTAATATTGGTATTGGATGGATAAAATACCCTTCTAATATTCTTTAATGAACTACAATGGTTATATGGGAAATCCTTAGAATTCTTTTTATTCATGTTCTACCGTTCTATTAAACGTCTCGTCTTTATCTCTGCGTCTGTAACTCTTACTTGAACACCTGTGTCGACCCATTTCTCTTCCATCCTTCTTGACTCTCTCAGCGTAACTGTATACATATGAGGGTACACATTTTATATATCGATCACTCTTCGACGATATAGTGTGTCCCTCGAATGAACACTACTGGTTCTCCTTGTCCTACCCCACGTCTTCCCTCCGATTTCTCCCTCTTTTATATACATATGAATACGGACTAAGTACAACAACATACCTTCTTTGGTTGTATTGTGACATTTCGTTAATAGATAAAATAGAAATTTTATTTAAATTTCTTTATTTAAATTTCTTTCTACCGTCGTATATAAAAATCTCCCACAGTTTTACATCTTTTACCTGTTTTCATCATCGAAGTCCCCTTTGATTTAATTCGTAGGTACTTAGCCAGACCTTAAAAGTCATCATGTCAAGTCTTCTTACGACGACGACGACGACGACGACGATTCAGCGAAGTCAGTACAGGTTGAGAAGCGCTGGGATACCTGGTGTCGAATGGTCCGAGGAGGCAGGTACCCGAAAAGGTCCGTTCTCATGACCTCACCCAACGGTAACGGAAAAGACGTCTTCTTACGATAGTCATTGATTTAACTTTCAATGTAGCCCTGAAGATTAAATCAAATGAAAAAATAGTGGATATATAAATCACCTGTATTTATGTATAAATAAACATTAATTAAACAGTTTAACATTAACTTTCATAATTCTAATACAAAAGAAGGTGGAAGGTTCGAGTAAAAGTTGAGTTCAATAGTAGTAATGAGTGATAAAACTCAAATCTTAAAGTTTTTGTTTCTGAAGGTCTCTCACCTATGTGGTACTAAAGGAAATTAAAGAGAGAAGAATTTAGAACAACTTTCGTATTAGATATTCCCATGAAAGAGGTATTGACTTTATAAACTTAGTGAAAAGTTTCAGTAGTCAAAAATTTTTCTTGGTCAGTAAACCCTAATAAAGATGTCAGTGAAGGTAGACCTTTGTTTGTTTGTTTGTTTTTGATACCAAGACGACACGTCTTGTAATGATTTTATGGATCAACTATACAATTTCTCAAGATGTTCTTATCGAAATTAATTATTTATGATTCTAAACGTAGATTGCATATTTAACAAGTACATATCAGACCAAACATTTGAGACAAAGAAAGTCAAATAAGGTATATTCTTTTAAAATAATATGATCTTTTAAGAATAACTATAATAAGGTATCATCCAACATAGAAGAGGGTCTTTCAAGACGAATTTCCGTCTGGGACGTAGAGTATTGACAAGTTGTAAGTCGTAAGGATCAGGAGTTTACTAACTTCATAGAATAATAGAATCAATAAAAGGGGGTCAAAAGGAATGATATGGAGTTAAATTTGAGTCACCGAATTGAAACCAGAAAAAGAAATGGAAAAAAAAAATAAAGTATAAATATTCGGAAGGGAGGAAATAAGTTTCATAGATCTAAATTCCTTCATAATTTCCTTATCTTCCTAAGTCACCTACAAGTGTTAAACTAGAGAACAAGGAGATGGAAAAGATTTAGGTCGAACTTGTAGACCTTCAAGAGTCAAGTGCATGACAACTTCGGATCGGACCTCTTAAAACTCGTAATGAAACGATCGTACACTTTACTCACGTTAACAACACCATCAACCTTGTAAAAACCGGTGACGACTGGAAAAAGGTTTAAAAACCGTATAACTCACGTCGTGAAAGTATCGTAGTAGAAAATCCTAAACTTTATTGAGTAGACCCTACGGTAGTGGTGGTGATCGAAACAAGTATCACTACGAAGGATTCCGGGTGAACTGTGGTGTGAGGTCCTACAGACCGAGATCACTCATTAATGGGACAGCACCAATAGACCCAGTAATTCTAGAAAAACATATTAAGAAGACACGTAAGAACGGTGGAGAAGAATTACAAAAGACAAAGACAAGCCAGATATGCTAAAGACAGGAAATAATACGGGTAGAAACGTACTTTATAAGGGAACCATATCGATTAAAAGAACTTCTATAGAGATCGGAAAGGATAAGACAACAAAAGGAGATAAAGAAACACAACTAGTGAATCCTTCCGATAGAATAGAGAGGAACGAAAAGAAACCTTGAGTCTAAAGTCTACCCACATAGAAAGAAAAAGAGAAAACGGAAAGTGAAAAGAAGAAAGAGTTGATATACATTCCGGAAGAGTTCTGTTAGTAAAACGGAAAAACGTAAAGAAAAAGAACCCCTACCAGAAATAGGGACGGAGGACATGTTACAGTACTTGGAGACAGGTATCAAGAAGTCCATGAGACAGCTAGTCTAGATTATGGAACTTAGATAAACAGTGGAGTGACATATAAGGATTCCATGAACTAAATCCAGTATGGACTTACCGGGATACCAAAAGGGATGAAAGAAGTTAAAGTCAGACTTAAACCGTTATTCCTTAAATTCTAGACCCAGTGTCAGTCAAGGGTCAGAACTAAAACGACTGACATATCTGTAAGAGTCAGAAACCGATGTTTCCTATATTAGTTAGACTAAAGTCATAACTGGTAGACCACTACTGGTACACATTTCAGTATAGAACACAAGAATCTTAACCCACAAACAATACCTGTCACGTGAGAACCGTTTTGTGACAATCGGAAACGGGACGAAGTAAAAATTGAGGTTCTGGTTTGAACGGACAATGAGATCCATAGAGAACTGAAGGATAAAAACGTAAGGTCAGGGGATACTACTTTTCCTGTAGAAACAAACCATAATCAAGATCTTCCAGAATGTTCAGAAGTACCAAAAACAGTTGAAGTCAAAGAGACCGTAGTCATCAATCCTGTTCTCTTAAAGTCTTTTTGTATATTAAGACGAGATAACTTATGTAGTTTCGGAAACTGACATACCTAGTTTTGTTTGACACCTTTTAAGACTTTCTCTACCCTTATGGTCTGGTGGAATGGACGGAGGACTCTTTAGACATACGTCCAGTTCTTCGTTGTCAATCTTGTCCTGTACCTTGTCTGACCAAGGTTTAACCCTTTTCTAATGTAGTTCCGACATATAACAGTGGGACGAATAATTGAATATACGTCTCAGGTAGTACTCTTTGTGACCCGACCTACTCCGTGTTCGACCTTAGTTCTAACGCTCCTCTTTATAGTTATTGGAGTCTATACGTCTACTGTGGTGGGAACACCGTCTTTCACTTCTTCTTGATTTCTCGAAGAACTACTTCCACTTTCTCCTCTCACTTTTTCGACCGAATTTTGAGTTGTAAGTTTTATGATTACAAACCGTAGGCCACTACCGTAGACCAGGGTAGTGAGGTACCGTTTATCTACCCCTTTGTTACCTTTGTGACTGTCTGAAATAAAAGATCCCAAGGTTTTGGTGACGTCGGTACATTAATTTTCTTTGAACGAGGAACCTTCTTTTCGTTACTGGTTGGTTCTGTCGTATAATTTTTCGTCTCTGTAATGAAACGGTTTTTTTCCAGGCATATTTGTTTCGAATACCAAAGAGGTCATCAGTCCATACCTACAATCTCGACCTGACATTTCGACTCGTTGTTTCTTAATTACGAAAACTTGGTACCACAACCTCGCCTGAGAACTCTCGGGGAATCTGACGTTCCTCTAGGTTGGTCAGTTTGGATTTCCTTTAGTCAGGACTTATAAGTAACCTTCCTGACTGCGACTTCGACTTCTAGGCTATGAAACCGGTGCACTACGCTTCTTGACTGAGTAACCTTTCTAAGATTACAACCCTTTCTAACTTCCGACCTCCTTTTCACCTACTGTCTCGTACTCTATAACTCTACCGTAGTGGTTGAGTTACTTGTACTCAAACTCATTTGAGGTCCTCAACCACCACCTGTCCATTCGGACCGTACGACGTCAGGTACCCCTACGTTTATCGGTCTGTATTGACTCGCTGACTTGATTTGACTCAATCCCGTATCTGAACCTAATGACACTATAACTTACCGAACGGAACCTTTGTCTCTAGTAAGACAGTAAAAACTCCCACGTGGGTTCTTGACGAAAAGATTGAGAACAACTGATACTCCCGATGAGGTAAAGAAGATTCCCTAAGAACGGGTGTCGTCATCTATATTACCAGTAGACTTAATGTAAGTGGGTAAGTCCAGGTAAAATCAAGTGAATAAGGATTTTACAGTTATAAGTGAGAACGGTAGAGGACGGACTGGTGAAGGTTATATGGAACTAAGCACTCGGATTGTAAGGTCCAAGGATACGTTACTACAAGAAATATCATAGTCTAAAACGAAGATGGTGGTCTGTGTGGGTGTCAACCCGTAATAAAAGTGAAACCGAGTCGAAGAAGTAAGAAAGACCTCGATAATGTGGTGACCACAGGTCATCACATAACCCGTGCATGGCTGGACCACTAAAATAGAAAGTTACATTATAGAAAAACGGAAAAACTATAAGAAGTACCCCAAGAGTTCCGGTCTTATGACTTCGCCAAACGGTAAGGGAAGAGGTCATCTGGTGTAACACAGTCTTAAGAGGTGGTACTGGACAGACAGAACCCACCGGGATGTGTCGTACCAAATATCAAAGTAACTCAATCTGTTCCGACACCAGGTAAACTAATCAAGCTAACCTAAAGACACTAACACCAAAAGTAAGATAGACGGGGGTTATGTATCCTATTCTCCGAACACCTTCGAATGACTACCCTGTCTGACTAACGACCGGTCCGGTACGAGTCATTTAGAAATTAGATTAAAAGACGACTACTCACTTCGACACAAGGAAGGTACATCAAACCGGACTCCGGTTTGTTATCGTTTAATAAAATAAAGAAAAGATAGTTAAGATTGTTTATTACATGGAGGAAAACTGGTTCAAACACAAAAAGTACATAATTACCCAGACAAATGTATCCCTTTTAAAAAGTCCTCCTACGTAAAAACTTTTTTGATACAAGAATTGGTTAGATCTTAAAACGATCCTAAAGTTATGATTTGAGATTAGAGAACTCTCATTCTTAAAAATTTTTTTGAGTAATACAAAAAAAAATTAGTTTAGAATTTCATCCTTCAGTTCTTTGTGGACCCCATTTTCCGTTTAAGCCTGAACATTACACCTTACTTCGTCCCGTTTCTAATTATCTCAAAACGGTTCTTTTACGTGACCAGTATCGTTTGTGGGAGAAGGTTGTTGTGTTCTGTTCTGAGATGTGTACCTGTAGTGGTCTACCAGTTGTGGCTTTAGTGTAACTAATATAAGAAACGTCGGTTTCTACCTCTTCGAGATATATCAGTTGTTTTTGTTCTCGTCCTCGACTGGCACCGAGTCTAGTACTTGAGGAATAACGGTTTAAGTCTGAATTTCATCCCTTTTGGAGATCTGGTAAGTCCATACTAGATTTAGTTTAGGGAATACTAATATCTCACTTTCCCTCTTTATCTAAATTCCCGGACCTAGACTATCTCACGGACTACTTGATACCTTACTCCAAACACTGTAACATGTCCTCTGGCCCTACTTCTGGTAGGGGTTCCTTTTCTTTATGTTTTTTCGTTTTACCGACAGACCCCTCCGGAATGTTTATCGACACCTTTCTTCTCTTGGTTTTTCGTTCTCTCTTTACCTCTCTATATTCGTAGACTTACGTCTCGAGGTTTCTTATCCTTCCTCTCTATTCTTTCGGAAAGAGCCAATAGTTACGTTCCTTTATCTCCTTTTCTTGTCTTACCCTTTCTGATCTATTAGAGAAGTTCTTTTAATCCCTTGGTTCCCTTGTAAAGTACGTTTCTACCCGAACTATTTCCTGTCTTTACCATACCTAGATTGTCTTCGTCTTCTATAATTCTTCTCCACCGTTCTTATGTGTCTTCTTAACATGTTTTTTCTAGAAGTAGTGGGTCTATTAGTGTTATGACACTAGTGAGTAGATCCCGGTCTGTAGGACCTTACACTTCAGTTCACCCGGAACCTTTCGTAGTGATACTTGTTTCGATCACCTCCACTACCTTAAGGTCAACTCGATAAAGTTCAGAATTTTCTACTACGACACTTTCACGACGTGAGTTATACGATCGTTCAAACCTTTCGAGTCGTCACCGGTGTCCTGACCTTTTCCAGTCAAAAGTAAGGTTAGGGATTCTTTCCGTTACGGTTTCTTACGAGTTTGATGATGTGTTAACGTGAGTAGAGTGTACGATCATTTCATTACCAGTTTTAAGAGGTTCGGTCCGAAGTCGTTATGCACTTGGCACTTGAAGGACGATAAGTTCGACCAAAATCTTTTCCGTCTCCTTGGTCTCTAGTTTAACGGTTGTAGTGACCTAGTAGCTTTTTCGTTCTCTCAAGGTCTTTTCATAGATAAAGACGAAATAACTGATACGGTTTCGGAAACTGACGCACCTAGTGTTATTTGACGCCTTTTAAGACTTTCTCTACCCTTATGGTCTGGTGGACTGGACGGAGAACTCTTTAGACATACGTCCAGTCCTTCGTCGTCAATCTTGACCTGTACCTGGTTGTCTGACCAAGGTTTATCCTTTTCTTCATACAGTTCTGACATATAACAATGGGACGAATGAATTGAATATACGTCTCATTTAGTACTCTTTGCGACCTGACCTTCTTTGTTCGACCTTAGTTCTAACGGTCCTCTTATAGTTATTGGAGTCTATACGTCTACTGTGGTGGAAATACCGTCTTTCACTTCTCCTTGATTTTTCGGAGAACTACTTTCACTTTCTCCTCTCACTTTTGCAACCGAATTTCGAGTTGTAAGTCTTTTGCTTCTAGTACCGTAGGCCAGGGTAGTGAAGTACCCTTTATCTACCCCTTTGTCGCCTTTGTCATAGTCTAAAATAAAACCCCCGAGGTTTTAGTGACGTCTACCACTGACGTCGGTACTTTGATTTTCTGTGAATGAGGAACCTTCTTTTCAATACTGGTTGGATCTGTCGTATAAGTTTTCGTCTCTGTANGTCTAACTAATATAAGAAACGTCGGTTTCTACCTCTTCGAGATATATCAGTTGTTTTTGTTCTCGTCCTCGACTGACACCGAGTCTAGTACTTGAGGAATAACGGTTTAAGTCTGAATTTCATCCCTTTTGGAGATCTGGTAAGTCCATACTAGATTTAGTTTAGGGAATACTAATATCTCACTTTCCCTCTTTATCTAAATTCCCGGACCTAGACTATCTCACGGACTACTTGATACCTTACTCCAAACACTGTAACATGTCCTCTGGCCCTACTTCTGGTAGGGGTTCCTTTTCTTTATGTTTTTTCGTTTTACCGACAGACCCCTCCGGAATGTTTATCGACACCTTTCTTCTCTTGGTTTTTCGTTCTCTCTTTACCTTTCTATATTCGTAGACTTACGTCTCGAGGTTTCTTATCCTTCCTCTCTATTCTTTCGGAAAGAGCCAATAGTTACGTTCCTTTATCTCCTTTTCTTGTCTTACCCTTTCTGATCTATTAGAGAAGTTCTTTTAATCCCTTGGTTCCCTTGTAAAGTACGTTTCTACCCGAACTATTTCCTGTCTTTACCATACCTAGATTGTCTTCGTCTTCTATAATTCTTCTCCACCGTTCTTATGTGTCTTCTTAACATGTTTTTTCTAGAAGTAGTGGGTCTATTAGTGTTATGAAACTAGTGAGTAGATCCCGGTCTGTAGGACCTTACACTTCAGTTCACCCGGAACCTTTCGTAGTGATACTTGTTTCGATCACCTCCACTACCTTAAGGTCAACTCGATAAAGTTCAGAATTTTCTACTACGACACTTTCACGACGTGAGTTATACGATCGTTCAAACCTTTCGAGTCGTCACCGGTGTCCTGACCTTTTCCAGTCAAAAGTAAGGTTAGGGATTCTTTCCGTTACGGTTTCTTACGAGTTTGATGATGTGTTAACGTGAGTAGAGTGTACGATCATTTCATTACCAGTTTTAAGAGGTTCGGTCCGAAGTCGTTATACACTTGGCACTTGAAGGACGATAAGTTCGACCAAAATCTTTTCCGTCTCCTTGGTCTCTAGTTTAACGGTTGTAGCGACCTAGTAGTTTTTTCGTTCTCTCAAGGTCTTTTCATAGATAAAGACGAAATAACTGATACGGTTTCGGAAACTGACACACCTAGTGTTATTTGACGCCTTTTAAGACTTTCTCTACCCTTATGGTCTGGTGGACTGGACGGAGAACTCTTTAGACATACGTCCAGTCCTTCGTCGTCAATCTTGACCTGTACCTGGTTGTCTGACAAAGGTTTATCCTTTTCCTCATACAGTTCTGACATATAACAATGGGACGAATGAATTGAATATACGTCTCATTTAGTACTCTTTGCGACCTGACCTTCTTTGTTCGACCTTAGTTCTAACGGTTCTCTTATAGTTATTGGAGTCTATACGTCTACTGTGGTGGAAATACCGTCTTTCACTTCTCCTTGATTTTTCGGAGAACTACTTTCACTTTCTCCTCTCACTTTTGCAACTGAATTTCGAGTTGTAAGTCTTTTGCTTCTAGTACCGTAGGCCAGGGTAGTGAAGTACCCTTTATCTACCCCTTTGTCGCCTTTGTCATAGTCTAAAATAAAACCCCCGAGGTTTTAGTGACGTCTACCACTGACGTCGGTACTTTGATTTTCTGTGAATGAGGAACCTTCTTTTCAATACTGGTTGGATCTGTCGTATAAGTTTTCGTCTCTGTACTGAAACGACTGATTCCAAGCAGATCAGTTCCGATACCAAAAAGGACACCAGTACATACCTACACTCTCAACCTGACACTTCTTCCGACTCACGGTTTCTTAACTACGAAAACTTGACACCACAACCTCTTCTGAGAACTCTCAGGGAACCTGACGTTCCTCTAGGTTGGTCAGGTAAGACTTCCTCTAGTCGGGACCCTAAAGAAACCTTCCTTACTACGATTTCGACTTTGAGATCATGAAACCGGTGGAGTACACTTCTCAACTGAGTAACCTTTTCTGACACTACGACCTTCCCTAATACCCGTCCTCTTCTTCCCCTGCTGTCTCCTACTATACCGACCTACCGTAGTGACTGAGTTACCTGCATTCAGACTCACTTGAGACCCTCAACCATTACCTGTTCCTCCGGACCGCACGACGCTAAGTACCCCAGTGTTTCTCAACCTGTGTTGACTCGTTCACTTGACTCGGTTCCCGATCAACCACCGAGTCTTCCATTTCTCAGACGGACGTAACACCCTCTGGATCCAAACAGGGACCCAGCCATTCTAGGGGAACTCTTCCCTTACTTATGGGTGAGGTCAAAAAACAGACCTCTTAAGGTACCTGTTTCCTCGGACTACCCGATATATCAGGTACCCTAGTGTCTTAGTCTGTGTTGATTCCCTGACTATGAAAGTGAAAGATAAAACACTTGTTCTGATCCTACACGGGAGAATGGTGCGGATGAGTCACAGTATCTCCCTTCGAGACCCGACCCCGTCATTTTGTTCTATTTATTTATTTTAAATGTGTTTAACTCTTTCTTCTTTATTTTAACAGAGATAAGTGACTCTCGTACTAAAAGATACATCTTTTAGAATTTCTTAATTTTTTGTCAGGATGTTAATTATTCACTCGTAATGTTCCAACTCCTATGTTCCAATCGTATGTTTTCAGTCGACTAAAAGATATATGTCGTTACTTGTTAACTTTAAACTTTACATATGTTTCAATATTGTAAAGTTATCGTGAGTTACTTTGTACGTATTTAGATTATTTTATACTTATCCTGTGTATTCGTCTTAGTGTTCTTTGTGACCACTTCTTTTGAGTTTTTTTCTAGAGTTAGTTTCCTCTCCACAGATACAAGTACCTAACTTCTATTATAATAATTTTACAGTCAAGAAGAGTTGGACTAGATAACTCAGTAACATTAGGGTTTTGTTTTAGGGTCGTTCGATAAAACGTCTATAACAAAGATTTCTTTTTCTTTTTCAGGATCTTCTCCGTTTTGTTATTAATTCTTCTTTTATCCTCTTGACCTATAAGTAAACGTTTTTTGTTTTAATTTTGTTTTGTCTTGTTTTAATGTGGAATGTATTCTGTAATTGACTTTTGGTCAGAATGTAGATTTTACGTCTTGTTTTTGAATAACTATTTCTGTATCTTCTTTTAGATGTTGGAATTAAACCACTACTCAAAAGTTATTTTGTGGTTATCGGGTTGAGTACTCCTTACTATTTGACTTGAAGTAATTTTATTTTTATAAGACGAGGTAGCATTCGTGACAATTCTCTTATCTTTCTATTCGGTTTCTGACCTTTTTATGTCAACATTTTGTATATTGACTATTTACTGAACTTAGTTTTTATATGATTCTTGGTAATATGGGTTGTTTTTCTTTCGTTTTGTGTTAAACTTTTACCTGTTTTCTAGACTTGTCTTTGTAGAAACATCGTTTATATTTTTCACTTTCAAAATCATCGAGTTATACAGGTTAAGAAAACGTTGGGGTACCTGACATCGGGCGGCCCGAGGAGACGACGCCTTAAGAGGTCCGTTCTTATAACCTCACCTATTGGTGAAGGAAGAGGTCCCCCAGAAGGGTTGGGTCACTAACTTGAACTCAGAGGACGTAACTTCCGTTAAAGAAATGACAGGTTCGGTGGTCTCTTCGGGTTTATATATGTCTACCGTTTATTTGTATACTTTTGTACGGTCATCAAGAACGGTAAGTCAATCCTGAAGGGACCACCGAGTCTGACACAGACGGATAGTACTCCCTCTGGACAAGGTAGGAACCCAACCCTTCTTAGACCTCTTCCTTTACCGTTGGGTAAGGTTATGAGAACGGACCTTTTAGGGTACCTGCCCCCTCGTTGTCAGGTACCCCCAGCGTTTCTCAGTCTGTGTTGACTCGTTGGGAACCGTTAGGGGTACCTGATGTCGTACGGTCCGGAGGGACATACAATGTGGATAATCTCATCGATTTTACTTTGTTTGTTTGTTTTTTTCTGGTATAGTTATCGACCACTTCTATACCTCGTTATCCTATAGAGTAAGTAACGACCACTTTAACGTTCACCCAACCCTTCTAGGGGACCACCTCCCGTACCGTTGGGTGAGCTCATAAGAACGGACCTCTTAGGGTATCTGTCTCCTCGGACAATCCGATGTCGGGTATCCCAGTGTGTCTCAGTCTGTGTTGACTTCACTAAATCATACGGACGCACGTATCCGTGAATCTAACGATCAAAGAAATTTCTAATTTGTATTAGAATTGTATGTTAAGTCGTTACCACGAGTATCCATAGATAAGTTATTTAATTTTTTTATTACAAGTGTATTTGAATGATTAAATATCCTTGAAAATGAAAAACCACTAATATCATTTTGATAATATTGGTAAGTTTGAATCGGACATCACCACCCTTTTTCCGTTCTTTTGTCTAAGAGGACATCTCGGAGGTATTTTTTACGTCGTCTCAACGACTGTGAAACTAAAATCGGGTCATTTTCATACAGTATAAAGACTGAATATAGCTTGACTGTAGTCGACAATTGTCATCCCCTTTCCTATACCCATATGTCCGTAAGAAACACAATTGTCGAGATTTTTGAAGTCCACAGACAGGTGCTTACGTGTATAAAACGGAAGTCAGTTACTTTTTGACTTGACCAGACAGAAAGATCAGTAGAGTCCCTGGGAACACAGGAAATCTTTGACTAAGTAGAACTTTTCGATTCGTATCTCTAAACTATAAGAAGTAAAAGATAAACATTTCGTATAACACTCTTATTATTACCGTTGGAGTGATTTGCGGTAGTTTCCCGTCGAGGATAAAATGTTATACTATGTGGAGGAAAAATTGTCTAGACAATATGTCTGACTTATCCACGAAAAGGATAAAATGACTATTTTTGTCATTTCAAGTTTTTGGGTTCATAGACACTTCAACGGAGTCACTGAACTCTATCCTCCGAAAAGTCTTGTTGATTTTAAAGGGTAAAATGTCTATCCAAAACATATATTATTGTAAATCATTGTCATATAAGAGTACTGTGTGTGTGTTTTATGAATAAGATGTAACATTTTGAAAAATCATACTTTTAATAACTTTTTATAACTACTTTCTTCCCTTTCTACGTTATGACAGTTGTTTGTTTTTACTGTTCGGTTGACTTATTTTGTCGTTTATATATTTAGTTGGAGAAGGTGTCTGGACTCCTCATTCTTTCGATTCCCACTCAAGGTCCGTTAAAACGTATTATGATCTTTTATCTTATTTTGTGTTGTGTAAGGGAGTCCCTTTATAAATTTTGTCTTAATAAACCATCATACGGTTATGATTATGATTTAAGTCCAAAGTTCACGTGAATGGTTCATACTACATTGGATGACTCAAACCAATTAGACCTCACTTGAACGTTTAGTAAAACTATTTCTGGTAATTTTACTCTTTGTTACTAAATATTTGAAAGGGTCTATAACAAGTCATGACTTCCCCTCACAATTTAGAGAGAAAAGTCACAGACGTTCGTGACCACAGAAATGTAATTTCAATCATCCGATACAACCTCTGTAATATGTAAGTCGAGGTCTCGACTCAGGGATACTTTCAATTCCCGAACGGATATCCCAAATTGAGTTGTTCCAAAAGGAGAGTGGAGGAGTCCTTTTTTACAAAATTGAAAATTTATCGAGAGTGATCTTTTTGTTTCACTATTTGTACTTTTGTCTAAGAAGGAGAAAATTGAAAAAGTGAATCTAGTACGACGTCCCTCTGACATAAATTTATGAGTTTGTCCACATAAGGTATGTAGGGGATGGAGTTATAGAGATCCTCCTCCATTTAGAGACATGTCCATACATATTAGTAATTCAGTACGGTAGTAACGACTTCGTGATATGTTCGGGACACGAAGAAAACCCGAAGGGTCGACCACGACCACCATCTCTTGGGTAGACGGTTACATCCTCTGTATTCTCTACAATCTAGGGACCCATTTATCTATAAGACCTCCTCCCGTACCGTTGGGTGAGGTCAAGAGAACGGACTTCTTAGGGTACCTGTCTCCTCGGACCGTCCGATGTCAGGTATCGCACGTTTGTCAATTTGTATGGACTTCGTTGAATCGTGTGTGTGTGCGAAGAAAATTTCGTCTTCTAAATAGACTCTTAAACATGTATATATAAAGTACTGACTCGGTTTTCTAGGTTTTATTTGAAAACAAAGTATCCGTCATACATAGATGTAAAGTTTAATGCGTGTTGTTAGACAGTTTGATGTGTGTAAAATGAAACTCTCTATGGTAATTCATCGTTCAGTAAACCGAAGTAATGACTACCACCACAAAAAATAATCAAAGGGAACCGGTTGAGGGATAAATATTGTCATGAATCATAAATGAAATCTGTATAAATACTTTCGACAGAATCTGAGAAAAGGGAGACTAGGGTAGTAGAAACTAAAGACTTAGACAAAGATAATTGATTTAAAAAAGGACTAATACTCAGTATAAAAGGATGAATAAACGAACGGATCATTAAAAAAGAATCAGCGTTCTGTAATCATTTACAATACAATAACCTACAGAGATAAAACAATAGAGGACACCTCCTCATAAGTCGAGACTAGATCCTCTATTAAGTGTATAACCACCAGGGTGTGAGACCGTTGTGACTCCGACCTAATTAAGTAACGTCATTATATTTCTTAGGATTGTTCGTTGAATACGTCGAGTTAAGGTCTTTTTATTTACTGGGTTAGTTTTTTACCCGGTTTCTTGATTTATCTGTAAAGAGGTTTGTTCTGTATACCTACCGATTGTTTGTGTACTTTTCTACGAGTTGTAGTGAGTAATAGTCTCTTTACGTTTAGTTTTGGTGTTACTCCATGGTGAAGTGTGGTCAGTCTTACCGACGCTAGGTTTTTAGACGTTCGTTATTTACGACCTCTCCCACACCTCTTTTCCCTTGGGAGGATGTGACAACCACCCTTACGTTTGATCATGTTGGTGATACCTCTTGTCACACCTCTAAGGAAATTTTTAACGTTTATCTTGATGGAATACTGAGTCGTTAGGGTGACGACCCGTATGTGTGACTCCTTTGGTCTTAACTTTCTCTGTGTACATGGGGTTACAAGTAG